>OZ005655.1:107587269-107752269 GCA_963930645.1 Salticus scenicus
ATGTATGAACTCTTAATACGTGTGATCATATAGTGGTTATGTAGAAAATCATTGTCAAAAATAAAATCGTTTAAATATTTTGAATTACAGAAAAACATATGTAAATAAATTTGTTCTATACGTGGTAATTTAAAATCTAAAAGCATAGGAATATAAATTTGACATCGAATTGTTCAATGAAAATGTTTTTCATTTATTATAAAAATTTAGAATTAGATTTTTCCTTTTTTTACGTGTTTAATCTATTTTATCTTTTAAATCAATATATACATTACATTTAAACACATATAAGACAATTGAGATAATAAAATCTTTTTATAAAAAAATAGAACCGACTCCAAAAAGCAACTTCTATTCAAACAACTAAAAATAAAAGAAAATTGGTATAAAATGAAACTGTAAATTTTGCCAAAAAGTATAAAATAATTCCCTTCGCCAAACAACTTAAACACTACAATTAGTCATAACTTTTGAAGTCGGTGCAAAATTAAGTAAAATTTAATTCGTTTCTATTTGTTTTTAGAACCGGTAGCTGTTGTCTCGAATGATCCATTTTCATGTTTCTTTTATTATTTTACCACTATATTACAATTGGTCCGTTAGTAACATAGAACAGTGAATATCTTCCGCAATTCGATATTTATGTTCCTACGAAGTTACTAGAGTTTTCTTTGCAAACTAGGTATAACTTTGATAACTATCATCCTTGGAGGCTTTTGGATTTGGCAATCAAAACGTAATGCAAAAATATACAAGCTAGATGTATATTTTCATAATATATATTGTACGAAGTATTGTTTCATATTCTTGATTGCTCTCTTAATATAATTTTTTAAAATAATCTTGATTTCTCGAAGGAATTAAATATGTTTGCCAGATAAATTGGCGATTTTTTTTTTTTCACCAAGGACACCAAATACCAACAGCTCCGCCAACTTTTGCAGTTTACAAAATCTTATTTGTTTATTTGAATCAAAGTAGTTTCCCGCTGCGTTTTGCAGATGCCAAAGTGAGGTGTAAATTTTGAATAGAATTTGATTTTTGTATTGAATAAAGGCATCAATTTTTATTTAATTTTGCGCCAGCTTCAAAAGTTATGATTAATTGTAGTGTTTAGGCTGTTTGGCAAAGGAAATTATTTTATACTTTTAGGCGCAATTTACAGTTTCATTTTATGTCAAATTTCTTTTATTTTTAGGTGTTTGTAGTTGCTTTTTGGAGTCGGTTCTAATTTTTGTAAAAATATTTTATTTTTTTTCTTTTCAGTGAAACTTTTTTCATATAGCAGAACATCGGAAGACGTTCGACGGCGGTTTCAAAAATCACAACCCACAAGAAATACACAAAAGTGATACAACTCAAAAAATGGTAATTTCGAGTTTATGTCACTGAAAAATATATGAAATGCCCCCAATGTGAACAAAAAACGTTACATCTTCATCTAGAAAATTATCCACTCGAGAGACAGTTGTGTCAGTTTTATTCTAGTCAATGCCTTATTTTTAAGTTGATTTTTCTCAAATACTGCATTTTTAAGATGTGTCATTTTTCTCGCCTTTATCGGATATGAGAAAAATATTATCTATTGAATGAACATACATTAAATTAAAAAGGCTTTAGCAATGGGAAGAACGTATACGTTGTATTCGTAACCAAAAATTCTGTTAGGCATGTGCATGTATTGAACTTTACAGTGAATACGTATCACCAGCTACGCTGAAATGTGCGCAGCGTAAAGTTCAAACAAAGATCGAAATGTGTATTGCAGCCGATGGACAGAAATTTCAACATCGAAATAAAAGTTTTTTGATTTATTTACCGTGTAAAAATCTGCAAACAAACAGGTGCACATTTAAACATCCTGTTTTTAACACTTATGTCTACAAGGTGTCTTTACGTACTAAATCAATGATGCTGTATAATTTTGTAATTTACTTTTGCTTTCGTACTTTGTGCTGTTTTCGAGATAGCAACGCTAACTCCGCTATCTTCCCAACAGGTGACGTCGTAAGCGGTCGCATCTCATAGCGCATGGCCACTTTTCGATACTTATATATTTCTTTTGCGAGTGTAGCTACAACCGTTCAGCAGTTATAGTGAGAACGGACTTTTGTACGTACCTTTTTTTTTTTTGTCAGTTGGTTGGTTGGTTGGTTGCTTTTTATTGGCACAAGGTGCACAATGGGACATGCTGCGCCAAACTGTGATGAATGAAAAACAAAGGCTAAAAAAGTAGCTTCCGGATGGGTTTACACATCCAGATGGTCAGATGAGAAAAAAATTATTAAAATAAGACAGGGTGAACATATAAAAGATGACAAAAGTACAAAAATAGTACAAAACAGAGTAAAGAGTGTATAAAGTAAAAACAATACAAAGAATCATGAACAATGTAAATAATAAAAACAATATAAAGAGTTATGAGCAGTGTATATATAGTAAAATATGAAGTAAAAATAGATAAACAGTAAAAAAAATAAAATCAAATATCGTAGTAAAACCCAGCCTCTTTTAAAAAGTTAGTCAAATTGTAATGAGGATTAATACCTAAAAGGCTTGTCAGATTTGGTGATGATGAGTTGAAGTAATGCCTGTATAGATGGCGTAAGCAGGGACAGTCAGTTAAAATATGACGAATTGTGAGTGCGCTATAGTGGCATTTCGGACATGAAGGCTCCTGTTCCTTTAAGAGAAGATGCCTGTGGGTTATTCTAGAGTGCCCAATTCTTAGTCTAGTAATAATAACATCTAGTTTCCGTGGTGCGAGTGTTGGCCATACTGTAATATGTGGTTTAATTTCCTTTAGCTTGTTATTAATTTGGTAATCCCATTCTCTTTGCCAATTGCCTCTCAGATAATATTTTAGAGTATTTTTAATATCCTCATATGGAATTGCACAGTTAAATGGAACCAAAGCCTCGTTTCCCTTGATGCCTACATGCCCGGGTACCCAACAAAATAAAATGTCAAATCCCTTCTTCAGAAGGTCGTTATATTTTTTTAAAACAGAGATGAAAGAGAGATTACAAGAACTAGATGAAAGTGAATCAAAAACACTCTTTGAGTCTGTGTAAATGATAAAATTCCGATTAGAATGAGATGAAATTAGATCAAGAGCAAGTTCAACAGCTAAAACTTCTGCAGAGAATACAGAAAATGAGCTTGGCAGATTATAACTAAGGGCTACGTTGTCAGACACAACACCACACCCAACCTTATCACCTGACTTGGAACCGTCTGTAAAAACTTTAATGTAATTCTTATAAGTAAAAGAATGAGAGGTGAAAAGAGTCCGAAAAATGATAGCATCTGTGTTAGATTTGTCAAAGCCATTGAAGGGATGAAGACATGAGATTACCTTGTAGTTCCAAGGAGCCATATTTAAAAGTGTCCGGGGGCGAATTTTATTGTTGAAATGAGATGTGCCAGCAAGAATATTTTTTACTCTCAAGCTGAAGTGTGGAATTGACCTGGGACGATTGTAAAATAAATTAAAATCTTTATTGTCGAAATGAGGATGAAGTGGATGACGAGGATGAGACAGAATACGAAAATACAACTCCAAAGAGAGTCGTTGTCTGATTACAGTGAGAGAGGGCTCAACGCAGTCAGCGTATAAACTTAGAATGGGAGAAGTTCGAAAGGCACCAGAACAAACTCTTAAGGCAGAGTGGTGCACAGTGTCAAGCTTCTTGAGGTAAGAAATGCAGGTAGAACCATGGATCTGACAAGCATAGTCCATTTTAGAGCGGATGACTGCACGGTAAATTTTAAGAAGGGAAATACGATCTGCACTCCAAGAAGTGTTTGAGAGGAGTTTGAGAATGTTTAATTTTTTATTACAATTCGTCTTTAAACTAAGGATATGTGGAATGAAATTATTATTATTTTTTCTTTTTTTTTTTTTTTTTTTTGTGAGTACCCTGTAATTTGTTTAGATCTTAATGAAATCATAATGAGACCTATTTCAGGCCAAGATCTGTTGAAAAAGCATTGTTTAAATTGAGAACCTCCTCCTTTATGTAGTCGGTCTAAAACGTCTATGCGTTAATGGATGTGACCGCTTGCAATAACCATACTTTGATTTTTACACAGCATAAATGTCACCCGCTGACTACTACTACTACTACGCTACAACGTAATGCAATGTCGTTCAAGTGTGCACAAAGTAGGAAACTGGGACAAACAAATGCACGTTTTAAGCGTTCTATTTTTTGCATTAAAGTCTACAAACAGTTTTTTCGTACTAAATCGAGGATACTCTACAACTTTGTAATTTATTTTCCCCCTATCTTGAACCGTTTTCGAGATAAGAACGTCAACTCCTCTGTTTACCACCAGGTGGCGCTGTAGGCGCTTGAATCGCGCAGCACATGACCACTTTACTATGCCTACATATCACTTTTATGGCTATAGCTGCAGCTATTCAGCAGTTATAAGAATCGGGTTTGACTTTTTTTGGCACACTGCATTTTCTTTAGGTCGTTAAGATATTACAATGGGACCTATTTCAAACCAAAACCTTTACAATAAAACAAAAAGTATCGAAATTGGAGCTTCCATTCAGACGTTTTGACTAAGAACAAATATATATATATATATATATATATATATATATATATATATATATACGGTTT
Organism: Salticus scenicus; assembly: GCA_963930645.1. NCBI lineage: Eukaryota > Metazoa > Arthropoda > Arachnida > Araneae > Salticidae > Salticus > Salticus scenicus. The sequence goes on from OZ005655.1 coordinate 107,591,907, forward strand.
GAATTTAGAATCTCCTCTTCTTTTGAAGTCGGTTAAAAATTAAATTAAAATAAATCACACTTGATGGTCATCATGCATGCATCAATTAGTTAATTTTAATACTTACAAAGAAATATGAGTATTATAAACATACCTGGTTTCTGACTGATTATCTCTTCTTCTGAAAAGAAAAATTAAGTATTTATAATTATAAATTAAAGCACATATTTCATTTGATACTGTTAAAATTTATCGTTTATATAGTTATTTGAAATTACAATTTAAGATAGGATTAAAAAACATATACACCAAATTTTGAAAATATATATTAAGGCATATTATATATTAAGGCATACACAACATTTCATAGCCTTCAAATGATATACAAAAAACTTTAAATAAAAGAGTATTTAATTTAAATAAAAAGTTTCCACTGTAGTTACCATGAATAAGTAAAGAGTTTTAACTAGTTAAACAATTTATTTATATAAATTAAGAAATGTATTAATGTATTGCTGATATTTAGCTATAGTAATGGCTCTTGAGTGGCAGTGACACTCTGTAGAAATAGATCCTATACAATCCTGTTGTAATAATGTAAACAAAAACAATGTATAAAAAGAGAGAAATAAAGTCTTTTTATAACTACATATGTATATATGTATGTATGTATAGGCATTTACATATATAAATAAATATAAGGTAAAGACACCAGTGTTCGTCACCCTCACAAAAGACATGTTAAAATAAGTGTTTAATAACATCTATGAATTTGAATCCCTCTGCCTTAGATTCCTTAGAACCGGAGAATCTAGCTCGAGCGGATTCAAATTCTTAGATGTTAATTAATGACTATTTTAACATCTCTAATGTGAGGGTGACGAGCACTGGTGCGTATTTTAGGGGTGACGAACACTGGTGTTTATATATATATATATATATGTATATATAATAAAATGTATCCTCGAATCAAAATTAATATAAACATGAATAAAATCTAACAAAATATCTATAACTGTAAATTTATTTATTAATTGGTTGGTTTTAATCACGAGTATTGCTCTCTAAGTAACATTCCTAATAAATAATACTAATGAGATTTATTAAAGAATACCTTTATTAGAATAAATTCTTTTTTTATATATAGAATATTTTTTTACTTAATAAACAAAAGATACGTTATTGCTTAATTCTATTATTATTGTATTACAAAAAATAGGGTAAAATAAATGGGTATCAATCCTAAGTGGTAATAAAAATACTCGCTGTACACACATTCCAATGTACAACAATTAAAGAATAAAATTATGCAGTTCTAAATCGCACATTGTACGAAGGAACAACACAGATTTTTATTACTGTTGCCTACTGTAGTATACAAGTATTTTGAAAGTGCATAATAATAACTTCCTGGGGGTAACACTCATGAGGTGCATAGGAAGACACAAGATACAGTTAAGTTTTAAAATATCATATTAGTATTTTATTGAAATCGCTTGCTCTTTTTATTTATTTATTTATTTATTTTTAAGAAAACGTTGTTTTGAAACAAACAAAAAAAAAAAAAAAAAAAAAAAAAAATCAGATTATACTGGTTTGTTATATAGCACAAGTAAATTGCCACTATCTTCTAAATAAAGCAACAAAAAATACTATTATTTCATAACTCAGAAAGAAAGAATGTAATGCATAAATTGAATTAAATGTAAAGTGATACATTATTTCATGTTTGTATAGTGTCAAAATAATAATTTTAACAACATAAAACTGAAATTGAAAAAAACTAGGACATAACCCTGGCAATTAATTTACAAATCACCCCGAACAATTGTAATTAAACCGACAATATATAAAGTTTTATTACAAACATGATTATATAACAAAATATGACACCATAACTCTTTCTTGTAAAATTTCAATAGAAAGTATTTCTACACTATCTACCAATAAGTTTTTGGACACTTTCGAATTTAGACGTTTGTCAAATATCTAGAAAAGTTCTTTAGGTATCATCTTGAAACTTTGGTAGTGTAAAGAACATGTTATAACTCATGTATTTCAGCAAACATTGTATCTTGAAGACGAAAAGGGGACCAGCAGAAAATTAAACAATAATCAAAACATTTTGCATCATCCTGTAAAAAATAATGCTATAAATGCGTTTTGGCTGTTATGTGGTTGTGCGGATTTCTCTCATTACCTGTATAAATTTTTATGAGGCTATGAAATATATTTATGCAAATATAACCTCTTTTTTTTTTTTTTTTTTCCTTAATTGAAAAAAAAAACTTTTTTAATTATGACACGTAGGGTATTAAACACAGTACGAAGCCATTTTTAGTAAAATTGACATTAGACACAGCATACTGCAATCAGAATACAAAAATGATAAATATCTTGCGAAATATGAGCATTTTTACTAAATAATTTTTAACTACTATACGCATGCGCTAGCTATTAAAAAATTTCATTTGCATAATTCAATAGCCAAAAGTATTAAGCAACTTATATAAAAACCCAAACAAATATCGTATAAATTCAAAAAGTTATGTAAGACAGAATGAACAGAATTTCAGCAGTTCTCAAAAAAAAAAAAAAAAAAAAAAAATGTTGATAGGGGGTTTTGGTTATTCTATCTTTCATAACTTTTAGAATTTACACAATATTTGTTTGGTGTTTTTATATAGGTTGCTCAATACTTTCGGTTATTATTATTTTTTTTTTTTAAGATAGCACATGCGTAGTTAAAAATTATGTAGTAAAAATGCTCATATTTCGTAAGATATCTAACCTTTCTGCATTCTGATTGAAGTATGCCGTGTCTGATGCGGTATGCCAAGTTTCCTAAAAATGCCTTTGCACTGGGTCTAAAACCCTACGTGTTACAATTAAAAAAGTGAATTTTTTTTTCTTCTTTTTTTAAAGTTTTATCTCTATGAATAAATTGTGAAAAATTATACAGATAATGAGAAAAATTGTCATAATCACATGCAACAGCCAAAACGAATTAACACATTACTTTTTACAGGGTAATCGAAAACATTTTGACTTTTGTTTTAATTTTTTACATTTCCCCTTTACTTTATGACACAACTTTAGCTGAAATATATGAGGTACAACATGTTTTCTACTCTACCAAAGTTTTAATATAATTCTTAAATAACTTTACTAGATATTTGACAAAACGTCTAAATTCGAAAAAGTGTCCAAATACTTATAGACAGATAGCGTATGAATCGCATGAAATAAATTGTGTTCGATCGCGAGATATATTTCATGAAAGTAAACTTTTTATTTTTGCATTTTTTACTCGTACTTTTATAATGGAAATTTAAAAAATATATACTCTTTCGTTCATATATGAAAAATTAAACATTGTTAAACATTGTATTTACTTAACTAAAACAATTATAATTAGTTATTTTATTACGTTCTAGCACCATTCATTTGGTAATTGTCATGAATGCTATTGATTTCGCAATCTTTATTCAATTTTAATGATTTAAATTCATCAGTAACCAACTGTCATTTCAGGAACCGTAACTCGATGAAATCAGGAAATGGTGTACTGCCAACTGCCACATTGACACTTTACTGATAAGCTATCTTTCTGCTCGCGCCAATTCATGCGTTAAGTGTGCTTTTGCAAATTAATCGCTATTTTAGTCACACACACACGAGCACCAGTTTATCAAACAATCATTAAAAAGAAATCAATCTAAAATTTTGGAAACCCCATTTGACTTTTAAAACATTTAATAGTTATCAATTGGTTAAACAAATTTAAATCAGTAAATAAATTAATAAATAAAACTTAAAATTATAATGAAATACTTCAGTATTTTTCTTCATATTTATAAAATTGCTTGTAATGTATCTGAATTCTTTTGTGAATTTTTGTAAAAGATCTATTAATGGTAAATACGCAACTTCCAGTAATGATCATTCTGTGGCAAAATTTTGAAACATATATCGGTTTGATTTTCTTTTTAATAGTTTTAATATACTCCACTTAATCAGATCCTAATAGACGCATATATACGTAAATAATTCCCTGTAAAAGAAGTTTAGATGTTACGCAAAAGATTTCACTTATGACTACTCCATACAAAAGTAATAGAGCTTAAAAAATTTTTGTTCTGTTTTAAAATTTTCTATAATGCTGAAACATAACTCAAATAATTTAAAACCATAGGCCGTACTGTATAAGAATTCTTCTTTATATGACAGCAAGGGAACTATAAATCCTACCCTCAAGACAATGCATACAGTTTTGAGACAGGTACATATAATGTCCTTATCCAATTTCAATCGAATGCAGTATCTAGACGCAGTATATGTTCTCTCTGTCTCTCTCCCTCAGATACCAAGGGTTAGAAATTAAGAAAATAAAGATAATGGTCCGTAGGACCAATAATTTTCAGATTTCACTAGTCCGTACGTACTTTGACTGGTCCATTCTTTCATTCTGTTATATTTTTAAAAATATTTAAAAATTTGTAAACTGTTTGTTTTACTAAGACTTTGTTTTATAAATAATCTCTAAAAAAGGAGTTTAATTGAAGACGTGTCATTTGTTAATTATATTAAAAACACTTTAAACGCACGTAAAATTAAATTTTATTTAAAAGATGTTAAAAAAAATCATCCAAAGCTATCCAAGAACTTTATATTTCCGAAGCTATTAATATATTAAATGCAAAAATACAACAAATTCCAAAGATGCTGCAAGTTTGCCAATAATTTGGCACAATATTATAAAATAGATAAAAGTTTATTTCTGCTAATTCATGATTTTTTTTTTTCTCCTACAATAGCCTCGTGTCATATTTCAATAGTTCCAGCTTCTCCTATTTTTCTTAGCTCCTTGATCCAACCTTTACCGGACAGATATTCACGTTATTGAAAGACTTAACTGTTGACTGTGAAAAGAAAAAACATTTAAAAACTGCTCATTGGAAACGAATAATAAAAATCCCTGATGATGCTTTACTATTAAAACAAAAAACTTTGGATTTTTTTTTTTTTTTTTTTTTTTTTAAGCATCTTTTAAATAAAATTTAATTTTACGTGTGTTTAAAATGTTTTTAATACAATTAAGACTTTGTTTGTTTATAAATTTACAAGTCATATATGATAAATTTTTGTAAATTAATTTAAAAATACAAATGAAGTCATATATGAATCAAAATTTATGCTTTAATGAATGAGCTTAATGCCACGTATTTACTATTATGAATTAAAAGTTGAAAAAGGTTATGAAAGTGAAGTTAAATTAAAAATTATACAGAATAGGTGATATTGACAACTATAAAGAAGTACACTTACTATTGTTAAAATACACTATTCTGTGACAGATTTACGGGCAATTTTAAAGAAAATTAAAAAGTACAAAAAAAATTGAAAAGCTTCACTGGTCCGTTGGAACACTGAAGTATATTTCTGTACTGATAAGTATAAAGGATTTAAGTCCACATTCTTGATTTTTCAGGAGACGAAAAATAAAGTTAAACTAACTAAAAACTAATCAGAAGAATCGATTAGGAAAAAGGGATTATGTTGTTTTATACCCTTTATACCGTTCAGTGATTGCCAACCTTCATTTAATAAAGGGAAAAATTTGAATTAAATATTTTATACAAAGATTAATGCTAAATTTCTGACTTGAAACTTTTTTTACCAATGGATTTTCTCAAAGACTAAATGACATGGATTTAAATCCTTTATACCAATCGATAGAGAATTTTTTTCTCGGTCTGACTTTGTACTTAACTCAAAATCGACATTTTTGGACTTAAATCCTTTATACTTATCAGTACAGATTTATATTTTGCAGGTCCGTTGAAAATTTTTGTGATCCCGGACCAACGGACCACTGTAAATTTCGAGCCTTGCACATACCCATATACCTACATAATTCTAAAAATGATTTAAATAAATTCAGTTTACATCAACATGTGTATAGTTTAATTACGCATGCATAAAATATTAACCAAATTTGTTTTGCATAGTTTATTAGGCAAATTCGCAAAATTACTCTCATAAAAAATTTAAATAAATATCGGAGAAATTCAGAAAGATATCGGCGATAGACTGAGTTGCATTTTAGTTATCTGTTTAAAAAAATAAACCTTTAAGGATTGTGTACGAAATAGCAAAAGCGAATTTAATAAAACCTAAATTAAATAAATAAATAAATAAAATAATAAAATAAAATAAATTTTAGGTTATATTAATTAAATCAACATAGGGTAAAGAAGGATGTGACTTTTATAATAGAATTTTCAAAATTGAGTCTTTGCTATAATGAGTACAAGTTTTGAGGAACTCTAAATAATTTTTTTGGCGATTAATAAATGGCTTTGTATATATATCTGTTATTAGCAAAACTTAAAAACCATATATTAGTAAGTAACAGACAATATAAGTCCAACTTTGGTATTTTAAAATCTGCATTATATGGAAATTCACTGGAAAATTTTTTTTCAAGTTTTTATTCACAAGGACATGCAAATATTCGAGTGCAATTACGCCTATCGCAAAAATTTCTAATTGGTGCATTTTACTACTACACTAAACATAAAAAAATTAACATATATTTTTTATGTACAAAAAACGTGTGGCATATTAAATTTGACACAAAAGTCAACCATAATTAGTTTTTAAGGTCACACAAAATAATTTAGATTTATTTGGGGCTATGATTAGAAATTGCTCAATGTGCATTTCAGGTTGTGCTTTTAAGGGGTTAGGGGTAGTCAGGATTTTCAAAAAATCAATTTTTTTTTTTTTTTTTTTTTTTTTTTTTTTTTTGCATTTTCTTAAAGTGTAATATCTTATAAATATTCTCTGAAAATTTGAAGTTGATCCGATAATTACTTTTCGAGTGGGTCTAATTCCCATCAGTATGCAAAAAAAAAGGATGCTGCACGTGTGAAAGTGGCAGATCAGCGCGCCAACGACAACACTCGGGAAGGCAGAATGCTTCGTAGGCAACGGCAAATTGATGTTTTGGAAACTTCCACAATGGCTGAAGAACTATTATATGGCCCAGGAATAGATGACTCAGTGTAAGTGATTAAATAATTCGTATTTCTGTACGTAAATCTAGTGCGAAACTTTAAATGCGTTTTTCTCAAAACTATGTTTTTTGAACTGGTGACAACTGTAACTTGAAAACCGCTCAGTAGATTTTAATGAAATTTATACAGCTTTTAGAATACATAATAAACTCGGGCCTGATCGAAGGATTTTTTTTTTTTTTTTTTCAAAAATTTCGATTTTTTAAGACCAATTAACTGTTAACTTTTTCCCAAAAATTTAGAAAAAAATTTCCTGAGTCCGCCATTTTTTTAATTTTTGAAAAAAAAAAAAAAAAAAAAAAAAAAAAAAAAAAAAAAAAGCTTCGATCAGGCCCAGGATTATGTATTTATAAAACTAATTTTTCTTATCCGATTGATTTTAGATGAATCTCCAAGGACTTATCATTGTCACCGCAAGGACCTTTTTTTTGGACTGGGTCAACAGAAACAGCTATAACTTTGGAAATTATAATTTTTTTTTTTTCAAATTTTCGTGACTTCAAGTCAAAACATTGTATAATAATGCCATATTATTACTTTTGTAAAATAAAATGATTTAATAGCGAAAAAAAATTACTGAAAATTATCATTTTTTCGTGTCTCTGACTACCCCTAATCCCTTAAATTTTTTATTGAGATAAATTTATGTAAACTATGTAATGCTTATGAAATGTATAATTACAATCTAAGAAGACTCGAATAAATTTCAAACAGTGTTATGGTCGAAAATTTTCTGAATAATTTAAAGAAAACTTTTAATTTAATAACAGATTAATATATAGGGAATATGTATTGAGGAAGCATATATATAAGAGATTATTAGAGACTATATTTTGAAATTTATCAAAGTACATTTTGCGTTTTTTTTTTTTTTTTTTTTCCCTGTGTTAAATATTTGTGCTGTTTTAGTAGTATGTGCAGTAGTCACACAAAAATATAGGCCAAGTAAAACTGCATCTCCTAAAACTAGCAGAATAAGATAACGTTATGTGCTTGCCACATCAATTTCTTCTTATTATCATTATTTTGTAGTGATTAGGATAGTTTTCTTACACAATTCTTATATTATGCTGAAATTATATTGTTATTAAGGGAAGGTGATCCTAAAATGGTCCTAACGGGAAAAACGATCCACATATGTTTTCTTCGAAACAGGTAGCGCTATATACTGAGTAACATATAAACTAATTGTACCAAGTTAAGAAGAAGCAATGGCGGTATTCAAGCGATTGCTGTGTTACACGTCTGATTGGAATTCTTTGAAAAAATAGTTTTTATAAAATCTGCTATAATTTAAGCACTAACTTTCTTATTTATTTAGACACATAGTCTTTCATGTACAGAAATATGACTTGGTTTACTTAATAAAATATGTTTTTAGATGTATAATACACTAATTTTGTTATATTTCTCGGCATCATCCAGTAATATGATCTAAAATGGATAGCCATGTTGTCGGGTTAAATGATCCATTATGTGAATAGTTTTAGATCCATTATGTAGATCGTTATGAATCCATTATTTGGATCGAATGTGGCAAAAATAGGCATTATTTTATTTATTTCTGACTTTATTGGGTATCTATTATTATATCTATTACTTTTGAATAATAATTTTCAAATATTTCATTTTCTTGTTTTCTTTTCTTTAAAGTTATTGAGACACTTTTTTTTTTTTTTTTTTTTTTTTTTTCCTTTTTCATAAAATAAATTACGTATGCTATTTGATTGTAAAAGTTATTTTGTTTCATTATGTATTGTCATAATTACTTATATATTCTATATTTTGCAGATAAAAAGTAATTTACAATTATTTTTAAACGAAGGGTCATTTTGCCCTTTAGTAAGGGTAAAATGATCCTTTGGACCCTTTTTCAAAAATCTATTTTTTTTTTATTACTCAGTTTAAGTTGAAAATATTATTAAGGTACGTTTATAATGCAAAATATAATGTAAAATGCCCTAGGAAAGGGCCAAAGTTTTATTTAAACATTTATGTTGCTTCATACAAGTTTTTTCTCTTAAGGAGATCATTTTAGACCACCTTCATCTACGTTGAAAGTACAAACTATCAAAACATAGTAAATTACCAATACAACATCAATATTAATAACAAAAATTACCTTTCTCAGAGAGATCACTGCTACTGCTGCCGCCACAACCTGCCAGAAACAATTAGTACTTAGTAACGAAAAACAACATAAAAATATACCTAAAATTATATAAAAGTCGAGAATATTGTTTATCAATATACCGCCATAAGTTTAAATGTGTAGGTTCTAGAATTTATCTATACAAAAATGCATTAAAAAAACTAGACATTTTTAAATTAATTTAACATTTATTTTTACTTGCTATTTGTAAATTGTGATCTTAATATAAATATCTATTGACAACCAAATCAAAAATATTTTGACATCATGTCTTTAACATATAGATATAAAATATCTGCAACATATAGAACTATATCTAAAATGATTCATCTCATAATAAAAAATATCTGGCTTTAATGAAAAAAAAAATTATACTTTTATAATCTTTTCGACAAAAAATATTATTTGATACCCAAAGTCAATGATTTAAATAAATTGAATCCAATCGATATTTTAATATTGGATGCCCATCCTAACGGATTTTGAGAGATGTCATATATCATCGACTCATGTTATATCAACTAAAACTCTGACAATCCTCCGTTTCTCAAAGCAATACTCAACTATTTAGAATTTATATCTGATAAATGCATAAAATATATAAAAGTACACAGCAACATACTATAGAAGCGCATACAATCTAAAACGTTTGTCAACATTTAACATTATACTGATTAAAGAGAAATTCAAGTGAAGAAGTAACAAACTCCATTGTTAGAATGAAGGATGAAAAACTTGAACAGTATACAAAGGAGATTTAATACATTTTGTGAACCTGTGTATCTTTCACTTATTTCCCAACAGCGAAGTCTATTTTGTAAAATATCTTTGTAGATTGCAATAATTTTTTTCTTTTTTCAAATAACAAACAAACGATAAATAAATAAATAAATAAATACAAATTTTAAAAATATTTATTTTTTCGAAAGTGCCAATGATTTTTCAGAATTCGTAAATACTTATATTTTATCTAAGATGTTTCAGGCATGTTGGAGACATACACTCTAGGATAACGATACACCAAGAAGGAGTAATGCAAATTGGACAGAAATTCATATGCATTCAAGTTTCGATAGAAATTCCAAAATTTTAAAGTTTGGCGGGCAATTAAGGAATATTTGATTCTGCAGCGCATTAACTACGCAACTGGCAGAATATTAAAGAGGAGAAATTTCGATTCCAGGTCAGAAATTCTTTGAGAATTTCATTCCATGTACTCAGTTAGATGATAAATATATCTCGTATACAGGTGCGCAAACAATAGGTTCAGATATCAGTATTTGAAAGGAGACGTGTAGTTGGACTCATACTAGTCGGGTGTTCTAATCGGCTACTCGCTGAACATTTGAATAGGAATGATACCATCATTCGACGATGTTATCAGAAACGGGTGGACCATGACTTAACACAGCATCAAAGAAGGAAGAGGCTGGTTTAGAGAGACGACAGAATATGAGGATTTATCAATCGTCAAAGCTGAACTCAGAACTCCATTATTCATCATTAATATTTTTGATCTACGTGTATTTGACGTTTCAGTAACCGCAAAGATCATTAATAGGTGGATCAACATCAGAAAAAAAGGCCTCCTTTCTCAACAGCGAAAAGATGCTGAACTCACGGCGCACCTAGCACCGGCTACTAATTATCTCTGCACGCCAACAAGCCCGTTTGCTGTGGTGTTGGGCCCATTCGACTTAAAATAAAACTGATCGGAGTGGAATTTTTTGCAGTGATGAGTACCGCTTCCATTTGCTCCCCGATGACCAGCGAAAACGTGTGTGGAAGCGCCTTGGAAAAAGGGAGATCCCAAACTGACTGTCGTCAGCCAAACGACCCGACAACCAGAAGTGAGGTTTGGGGTGCTATTTCATTTTATGGCATGATCGCTTTGATTGTCAGCCGCGGCACATTTACAGCACAGCACTACGTCGACGAAATTCTACGACTCGTTGCATTGCTCTTCATATCTCGCCATCTTGAGTGTACATTTCAGCCCGATAATGCCCGTCCACGCACGGAGATAATTTCTACCGCTTGGTTTTTTGCTTTTTCAACAATACTTTGTCCAGCAAAGTCGTCGGATCTCTTCCCCATGAGAGCGTTCGGAGCATTATGAAAAGGGTCCTACAATTAGCTCGAGATTTTGCCAATTTAACGTATCAATTGGACAAAATTTGGCACGATAAGTCGCAGGAGGACATCTTCCAACTTTATCAAGCAATGTTACTCCGAATGACTGCTTACATAAGAGCCAGAGATGGACCAACACGTTCTTGACGTTCACTGTGAGAAGCTCTTTCTCCTAATTAGCTCATCCATTTTTTTCTAAAACTGCCCGCATTTGTTTTTTCTAAGTGTACATCACATCTACCAATTTTTGTCCCAGTCTTTTTTTTTTTTTTTTTTTTTTTTGGGGGGGGGGGGGGGGGGGAGGGAGGTGAATTAAAAAATTATCGACTGAAATGAATTACAGCGACTAACAAAGTTATCAAAATTAAGCATTTTGGGCGATTTAGCGCTGTTAGGCAATAACTTCGTTAGCACCGAGATTGCCGTGTACGAACAGAACCGTGTTTTGCTTTTCTGCTAAGTGCTCAAAATCAATCGCCTAACAGTGTGAAACCGCCAAATATGCTTAATTTTGGTAATCTTTGTGGTCGCTGTAATTCATTTCAGCCGATAATTTTTTCACTTTCTGCTGTTTTATGAAGAGTAGAATCCCATACATTTTTTTTCAATATTTTTTGAAGACGACACCTCTTGAATGTTTTTTGTTAGAGTGTATTTGTTTTTCTCACACGGTTGGTTTTAACTCCTTCATGTATGATTTTTTTTTTTCTAAATTGAAAAAAAAATGTTATTGTTTTTCATATTGTTATAGCAAATTTACAAGCTGTTCTATAAACAAAACGCTTTATTTAAAAAAATATTCAGTAAGAAACTGGTTTTGCTCATGTATGATCCATCATGCAAGAAATGGCAAAGTAAATTTTCGATTTATGTTGATTTCCGGTTTTGATGATCGATATGCAGAAAGGGGTTAAGGACGTAAAACAATTTTTACGTTTATAGTTTTTATTATTTTAATGTAATTCCATGGAATCATTTGAAAAGGTAATAACAAATTAAATTTTGTCAAATTTTTGTTATTTTAGGCAAAATTAGAAAAAAAATTTGGCATGATTTTCAGCAGTCATCTGTATCTTGCATAATGTTATTAAATACAAAGCAGCTATAATTAAACTGTTAGCTGTAATAATAACAATAATAATAATTTTCTGTGGCGAATCTAATAGCGAAAACGGCGCCAAATTTCGTAGGAAGATTAAGCAAGACAGAAAAAGAAGAATTTCGACCCCCCCCCCTCAAAAAAAAAAAAAAAAAAAAAAAAAAAAAGTCACCATTAAGGAAATACTTATGGGGAAATATGGGAAGCTGTGTAACAGAAAAGAGAGTTTTAAAAAATGGGAAAATTGGGGACAAATTATCTCGATATGGCTCCAATTTCGAAATAAGAAATGGGAACAAAAGCAGCGCTTAAATAAAAGTTCACAATTATCAACTTTAAATTATAAATTGTGACAAAAGCTTTTCTTAGAAAAATAGAGCCACATATTTCCCTAGCGGTGACTTTAGAAGTAAAAAAAAAAAGTGGTTCAATTTAATTATGATCATCTTGTATCAGGTTTTTTCTTCCTGCCACTCTTGGGCTTGCCGGCCATAAACCTTCGGGTAGGTTGGTGGCGGGGTGTATGTATGTAGAAGGTTGTAAAACAAAAATACTATCCAAAAATAAACTTTTATTATTTCCAAGTTATTATAGATAATGTCATGTTTAAAAAAAAAGAAAAAAAAAATTGTATAGCATCACGTGAAATTTACTATAAAATGTGTTCCGTGTGCAATCCTTAATTATTTACGACATTACGGAAACAAATGTTGCAACTAACAGCCGCATATTTTCCGCACATGTATGTTTAATGGTAATATTTCTGTTTAGATGAATGCTTATTCTGTACAAATTTATTTAATTAAGCGTAATAACCAGGTGAAAATATATATTAGTCCTTTATATGATTATTCTTATTGTCTGGAAGTATAAAATTCCAACGTGTTTTAACTTTTGCCTTTGCAGTTTGGCGATTTTACCTAACATAAATAGCGAAAGGTAAGCTTTTAATTTTCGGTGTATATATACATATATATATTTATATATATATATAGAGAGAGAGAGAGATTTTTTTTTTTTTACTACGTCGTAAATTTTAATTGTGTACAAATAGAATTAAAAGAAAGAAAAAAACTTACCTTCTTCGAAGTGGACGTTGCTCCTGCGCCTCCCTATGGAGAGAAAAATATATATGGCTTAATTAATAATATCTTTAAACATTCAGTTTAAATTTAGATTCATTTCACTTTATCACTAATAAATAAAATCAATATTTTTGCCAGTTCATATGAAAACAAAATTGAATCAAAAGAAAAATTATGATATATATATATATATAATCATAATTTATTCACAAAAGGGCGATTTTCCATAAACCTAACAATATGATGTCCGAGCAAAATATTCCAACAAAGGTTTGACAAAAAAAAAAAAAAAAAAAAAATTCTTATCAAAATTTTAGTTTTAATCTAAGGTATGTAACATTTTGTACAACATTTCTATTATACATAAAAGAATTTTTCAAAAATAATATCTATTATTATATGTAATTAAAAGATGATAATAATAGATAAACTTCTTAAACCTAAATTTGGCTCTAGGTGTGAGTAGCAGGCCTAATATAAGAAAAATATCATTCTCGTGGCATAAAAAATGTCATTCTACTAGAATGGTTAGCATTCTTAAGCAAAACCAGGCTTACTTAAAGTGAGTTCTGTATGTATATATATATATATATACACATATATACATAGTATATCATTTTTGTATATATATATATATATATATATATATCATTTTTGTTTTTAAAGAATTCGTGATTTGAAAATGTTACTTTTTTAGAGAATTATCCAGGAGTGTTTCAGGGTATGTCACATTCATCATAAAATTTGAAAAGCTAATTTTAGAAAATTAAATAGTATATTATTTTGCATTTATTCGCATTTTTATTCGTATATTTATTCGTATATTTATTCGCATTAGAGTATAACGTAGAAAATTAATTTATTAAAATAAAACAATAGAGAAAAATTCTACTATTTAATCTTCTAAAATTAGTTTTTCAAATTAATTGTTACAAATTTTAGGCAGTAAAATTCACTCTGTCATAAAGTGATGGAAGTCATTAATCATTATTATATAGCTGAAATAGGCAGCATAGTTTGTTTTTTTTTAATTAAGTGTAGTTCAGATTAAAAAATGTGAAAATAAAAAGCACTTGTTAATGAATAATTTGATACATTATTAAATATATTTTGCTACATTGAGCCAAATTTTAATACTTATGCAGTTGCATCCACAAGATGGAGAAATTTTTTATCAAGTTTTGGCTCTTTATGCCAAATGAATGGGAAATATGCTACTAAATAAAAAATAAAATAAATGCTACAGCATCTATGCAGTAAAATTCATTCTGACACAAAGTGACTGAAATAATCATTATTTAAATAATTGAAACCTAACTAAAATACCATTTTGATTAATTATCGCAATGCGCATTAAAAAAAAATTATAATTTGGTATGCTGTTAATAATTTTCCACTACATTTTACTGCTACTGTAGTTACAAAATTAAGATGGGGAAATTTTTTACCATTATTTGGCTCTTTATGTCAAATAAATGTAAAAGGCTTCACAAAATAAAGGGATGTGTGTGTGTGTGTAGAGGGGGGGGGATAAATTATCCTGAAATTCGATTCCTTTCTTATATATAGGAGCACATTCGTTTCGCCTCTTTTATGCATTGATGACGGAACATTGAATGCTACCGAAACAGTTATCTGCCAATTTATTATTTCTTTTGTCGCCAAAGACGTTTATTATTTCTCTATTTATTTATCTACCGCATAGTCTCCTATCAATATAATAAAAGAGACAATTTAATTAAAATTTCATTACACTGGTAATTATTTTCCCAGATTTAAATACTACTACAGTTACATCTCTAGAAATGCAAATCATTTTACGATTATGTGGCCCTTCATGCCATAATTATAAAATATTTCACTAAATAAATAAGGTAAACTAAATAGTTACACCTTCTTAATTTTAAAGTTCTGTCTGACACAAAGTGAAGGAAAAATTACATTGCATAAATAATTTAATCTGAATTGGACTATACTGCTTATTTAACTAAAGCATACATTGAAAAGTACTTACTTAAAAAAAAAAAAAAAAAAAAAAAAAAAAAAAAAAAAAGAAGGTTAAACAATTTCAAATCTACATATATAAAATACATCTTTTTCTATCCAGTTTGTACATATATTCTAAAAATAAATTGCTTTGGAAATCAAAAATGTTTGAATATTTTTATCTTGCCTTCAGGAAGAATTATTTGAGCTGATAAACATGTATTTTTCAAGATCGAATGGTTTAAAAATGCTGTTTATAAATAAAATTTTAAAAAGCTATTTAAAGACGAGTTTATTGCCCTTTCGGGAAAATATTTGTTGTCTAATGGATAAGGTTTATTGATCTCAAAAGGCATTTTCTAGAAATGTAATCGATTTAGTACAAACACTAGGACAAAGTTATAAATAAAAATGATTCAAGAAGAAAGAGCACCTATTTTATTACTCAGTTTTATCGGGCATTTATGTTTAAATTACAGAATTTCTTTCGTGATTGTTTTCTTTAAATCTTTTTAGAAATAAATATTGTTTAAATTAAAAAAAGAAAAAAAAATTATCTGTTTATAAAAAAAAACGTTTATTGGGTACATGGAATTCTTTCACTGATTAATTTATACTTTTCTCAATATTCACAATATCATTTGACTGCATTGGAAGGTGTTTGTACCTCACGGAATCTTTCTAGTACACTAAGGGAAAAAAATACGCTGCCCTCATCTAGAATGAATAAGTAGTCATTTTCTGAATCCCTAAACTAGAAATATAGATTTATGAGCTATGCGTATAAGTTTCTAAATTGAATAAATGAAATGGTTGAGAATTTCTAGTCTATATATTTCTAGATGGTGAAACAATAGTGAATCCTTTGTATTGCAAAAAATTCTATCTTGATTTCCTAGAATTGAGTTATAAACTCAAATTATAGTTGCCAAAAATCGCTTCTTGGGTTTGTATTTATTTGCAGAGATTTTTAAGTAAGATTGACCTCGATAATATAGGCAAACGCTATAGAATTCTAACAGAGGTTTCTAGAACTATCTTTTAAAAGGGACTAGAATTTATAAGGATGACATGGAACAATACTTTACTTAGGCTTTACTAGAGCCACAATTTAGTTTCTAGATGTCATCACAGAGTATTTTTTTCCGTGTGCTGTTTGTGAAAAACTATATAGTGTAGTATATTCCATAAAATTTTATAGTTTCTTCGAATTTTTACATGAAATGGCATTGTTTAGATTTTTGGCATTAATCCCTCAAAATCTGATGCAAACATTATCGCTGCTTTCAGAAATTTGCACGAAAACTGTACCTATCATAAAAATTTCTTGCATTGAATAGCTGCAGTTGAGTATTATGAATAGAGAATTTGTAAGAAAATACCTTAAATTGAAAAACCATGCAAAGTGCGAACTTTAACAATAAAATAGAGAAAAAATATACAGGACTGCCACAGGCGACTTTTTTTATACTGTTGCCAAATTTAGGTTGCCAATTTGTGTTGTTTGAGTAATGTTTTATATACATGATAGACGATTAATCTTCGATGCGATTAGGCAACCATTACAATTAAAAATTAGTGGTAGATATTGAATAAAAAGTCCCTAAAATTGGCAGCACTGGCTGTACCTGAATTTTTAAAATGTAATTTAATTAATTCATTCATTCATTCATTATATCTATTTATTTTTTTTTTCGTGTTCTTGTAATCTGTGGTGTTTTTTGGAGAATTTCTGATAACTATATATTATTTTTCAGAGTAGGGAGTCGTGCCGTAGTCAATACATCAGAAATTTCTTATTATGCTATGCTCATTTAATTATATAACAAATTTCTTAGAGATGGCATTAAAAACCTTTCTTTTCGATTTATATAACAATTATATCGCAACAATTTTACTATGCAGCATGTGTTACGAAATTTTGTATAGAAAATTAATTGTAACTTTTTAACCGTTCACTTCTTGTTTTTCTACATCATTTATTATTCTATTTTCAATAGCAGTATGTACGTCTGTACGCTCTGTTAAAATTTAGTAATGTAACATTCTGATAAATTGTTTTTTTTTTTTCGATCACTTTCTTTCTTTTTCTTCTCTCTCTCTCTCTCTTTTTTTTTTTTTTTTTTTTTTTTTTTTTCCATCTTTAATTGCTATTGAGTGTTGGTTTTATAGGCTTCATGCCAATATTTGTTTTTGATCTAAAAAAAAAAAAAAAAATTACACCAAGGCCTGATTTACACGAGTAATGCGCCAAAATTTGTGATTCAAACCTAACTCAGATACGACGGAAAAGTTTATTTACATCGCTATTTACATTATATTATAATATGGAACAGGGCAAACATTTTCTTTCTCTCTTGTCCATATATGGTGAAAAAACATATTTTATTGGGGTCAAGTTTTTGTCAACTGAGTCTTTTTCTATAATTGCACCTTTTTATGTCTCTTGAATACCAAAATTAGTTATTTAGCGATTGATCTCTCTCTCTCTCTCTCTCTTTCTCTGTATATGTGCATCAGATATTTTAGAAGTCAAAATTAGGTATTCTAGATTTGTTTTATATGAAAAAATTACATAATTTTTTCAGTAAATTCGGAGAAATAGCTCCTATACAAATACATTAAAAAATATTCAGATGCATTGCGTCTATGGGTAAAATTTCCTGTTTATACCTTTTGTCCTCTTTAGATTGCTTTAAACAAAAAAGAAATTTATATATGCATACATAATTAGAACGTTATGTTTCATACAGAATATGGTATAAAACACATTCTTCATTCGTTTACAGGGACACACGAAACAATTCTGATTTATACAGGACTACATATTAAAGAGAGTTTCTGAAGAAAGTTTCAAACTGTGTTAGGAATTTTTTTTACTGTAGTAAATTTAAATACACCGTTAGGTACACATATATTTTTTACTTTCTTCTATATGTAATAATAGAGAAAGTATTGGATTCGCGAAAATTTTCGACCTCCGTTTTTTGACGGATCTACACGTTTTGGGATGTCCTGAACACGAATTGATAGTTTTTAAAAAATGTCTGTCTGTCTGTCTGTCTGTGTGTCTGTCTGTCTGTCTGTCTGTCTGTCTGTGTGTCTGTATCATTTTTTTGTGGACGCTGTATCTCACGAACATATGAATGAAATTTAACCAAACTTGGTATTTAGTTGCACCCTGACATGAACTGGTGCCCATTAGATTTGGGGATCAATAGCTCAACAGGTGGCGCTGTAATCGCATTTTATGCAAATTTTTAACATGGCAGCATAGGACAAAATTCCGTATAAATGGGCATAATGAGAGTTATTTTAAACTTGTGATTGTAAAATTAATTTGAATTATTGATGATAGTAGTAGTTAACTAGGAAAAAAAAATTGTGCATGGGGGGGCATCGGTTCCCCCCCCTGGGGGGGAAGTACCCCCCCGGGGGGGTTAAATTTTGAAGATGGGTATCATTCGAAAGATCTCGTCAATACCTTTAAAACGAATGGTTGAACCATAAATCTGTGATAATTTAAAACAAAGTTATCGATTTTTTTTACTTTTACCAAAAAAAAAAAAAAAAAAAAAAAAAAAAAAAAAAAACAGAAAAAAAATTCGATTTTTTTTTTTTTTTTTTTTTTTTATTATTGTTAGTGATTGAATATGTATTAATTTTCACAAAAAAAAAAAAAAAAAAAAAAAAAAAAAAGAAAAAGAAAAGAAAAAAAAAATCTTTTTTTTTTTTTTTTTTTTTTTTTTTTTTTTTAATATTGTTACTGATTGAATATGTATAGGAAAATATAGAAGAAAGTCTTGTGGTGGCCACAACATACTAGTTCAATATTGTATAAACTACATGAAATTAGTTTATTAAGTTTCAAAGAGTTATTTGGAAGCAAATTCTCTAAATAATTTGAAATAAATTTTGAAATTTCATAACATCCTGAATTATTTCACAAATTTTGTTATTCAAATGAGGTTTGAGGGTGACAAGATGGTAGCTTACTTTACACAGACATACATAGATACAGTGAAACCTCTCAAGCTGGACACTTTTTCTCGGAACGGAATGTATCCATAGGATTAACATTATGTCCAACCTCTATAAGTTGGACACCCCTTTAACTTGGAAGTTGGACAGTGGAATACTGTCCTAAGTTGGACACTTTTACCCGATAAGACAGAAAAAAAAGAAATAAAACTTCTATTTTTTCACTTCTTTTTTTAGAAATTTTACTTATCCCTTCTAGAAAAAACTGTAAATATATATATATATATAAAATGTTTCTTGTCATAATATATTTACCTCTGTCTTATAAAAAATACTTCTTTTCTTCAGTTGAAACATTCACAAATTACTGTAATTTAGTGCATAATGCAAGAATTTTTCTTTTTATTGAATTGCATGAATTATCCTTGCATTTTTTTTTTTTTTTTTTTTTAAATTCCACAGAGAGCTTACAGGCATGTTTTGACTTAGACTGTTTAAAAATTGGCATTAGAAAATACATTTTGGTTGGTAGGGGTCCTCTTCATTTCCCCTTTTATTTTTCCTACCAAGTATAACTTGAGTGTATAATTGCACTAAACTTAATATGAGAGAGATCTATTGTGAAAAATGATGCTGATTCAATTTGGATTCGTATCAGCTGACTGGTGTTGCTGCTATGCTTCAGTTTTCCCCATTCATCGGAAAACTGTATCTCAGTTTCTAGAGTGAATAAATTCACCAAACTTTATATGGGGGATAGCCGTTATGAAAATGAATATTACCTTATTTTGGGTGTAGATCAGCATACAGGTGGTGCTACTTTTACTCACACTTTGATTTTCCACATGACTATCTCAGCGTCTATTGGATAAAATTGCACCAAAATGCATGTGCAAAATCTCTATTGTGAGAAGCTATATTGATTAAATTTTCTTGCATGTTAACTGGTAGGTGGTACTAATATATAAAAAATTATAGAAGAAAGTATTATAATGGCCACAACATAATTTACATTTAAATTTTAAATCTTCAAATTAATTATTTTTTGCATATAAGTCGTGAATACTTAATTATATTATATGTAGATGTGATTAAATATTAAAAGGCATGCATAGATACAGTTTAATTAAATAAAAAAAAGTAAGCACTCCTATAAGTTGGACACCTCTCTAAGTTGGACACTTTTTCTTGGAACCGTAGGTGTCCAACTTAGAGAGGTTTTACTGTACATTATATATTATATATATAAACACACATTATATTATACTATATATGTGTGTTTGAAAAAGTTTTCATATATATATGTATATATTTATATATGTGTGTGTGTGTGCGTATATACATGTATTTCGAAATTTATTTTGAACTGTTTTTAAATTACATTGGAAATATTCAAATTCGAACATTCTTATCTTAAATTTTAAACTCTAACTAGCCTGGCTTCGTATGTCAAGCCAAACGGTCCCTTTTAATACATTTTTAAAACGTCAAATAATGAAGTAGGCTCTGATACCATTTAATGCAGTTTTCAAAATGACGAATGAAGTTTTTGCAGTAGATAAAGTAGTTTTCAAGCATCAGATATAAAAGGCTATATACATAAATTTATCTCGCTCATTATTATTATCATTATCAATCTTATTATTATTATTATTACTATTTCTTATTTTATTTTTTGTAATTTTTCCTTTTTCTATTACTTTTAATAGTCATTCTTATTTATGTTTATTTATTAGAAGTTTATTTTTTATCTTTCCCTTTTTTATTCTGGCTAAACCAGTTATTATTATGAATCTTTGTTTTATTTATTTAATATCTTCAGTTCATGGTTTTTTTTTTTTTTTTTTTTTTTTTGCCGCTTTAATGCTGCACTGTACCCACGTTTTTCGCCTGAGGAAAAGTCGTACTATTATTTCGACCCGAAACAGCAATTTATGATGTTTTCATACAAAGTTTTTTATTTCTGTTACATTTCAACACCATTCCATCGGTGCATATTTTAATATTTTGTTTAATTATCCTATGACATGACACAATCATTGCTTAGTTAAATGCGTTATAACGTGTCTTAAACCCTTAAAAATGTATTTCTTTTATTTTTTAAAGTTTTTCTTGCAAACAGTTTGAAAGCAAATTAACTTGTTTTATTATTAGCAATTATTGCCATACTAACTTAAAATATTTTCCTGACCTCCTCTGTAATGTATATATTGACCGAAATTGTAGGAAGTTTCTACTCATTGCTTCATTTGAAATAATGCATTCTGCATATATTGTACATAAAATCTGACACAGATTTTACTGAAATTATTTACCATTTTTGTACATAATTCAAATGCATTTTATGAAGAGAAAATATTTTATTTAATCAATTAAAAAAAAAAGAAAGAACTTATGAGAAATTGCAAACTTTAAGTTTTGTAGTTTTGGCAATTCATATCCCATTCCTTACTATCTAAAAGCTTTTATATGTCTTAAACCATGATCTGATTCTTTTACATTTCATATTATGTATGGATCAAAGCATTTAATCTTTGGAAAATTCGTCAACAAAAATGCATAAAAGTTGAAGCTTTTTTTTTTTTTTTTTTTATTTAATTCTTTTAAAATTTAATAAATTTGAATTTGAGCTAATTAGATGCTTCAAACAAATTTCCCAGTGAACCTCGTACATCGAAACCAAAACAGAAAAAGTTATCCCTAACGTTATTATTATCATTATTATTTTAATCTGTGAATGTTATGCTTGTTTATTCTTTTAAATACATTATTCTTATCTCCAAAATCTGAAGCTTAGTGTATAAAAAGGATGTATTGAGAAGACGCAAAAGTGTAAACTAGAATATATAATAGATTTAAATTAGAATTTTTCTTTCAAATACCATTAAATCGATTTGACAATAATTTGTTTATCTGCTTTAGCCTTTTGCCGTTCGGCTGAAAACGTTAAAGTGAATGTGATTATTATAATTATTATTAGTTTTAAGTGCAATTTACAAATTGATTGATTTTTGTAAGCACAAATTCAAATTTAGCTGTGGCTTTAAACATATGAAGTATATACGATCTGTAGATTAATTCTCAATTTTATTAGATTGAAAATACGCCAACAATCATTGCCCGTCATTTTTATTGAACATTCTAAAATTTATCTTAAAGCTAAATTTTAGATAAGAATTCCGGAATTGTTTAGGCCATTTTTAAACTACTGGTTCTTAATTAATTTATCATCTTTTAATTCTATGATAATAATCTAGCTTTTAAGTCTGTATTCTATACAGATTTTAATTTCCTATAATAGGTCGTATTTTTATTTGTTGATTGAATTTTATTTTTGTTATTATATTTTGTAATAATATTATTTCTAATTTCACTGTTGTTGTTGTAATGTTCCATTTCCTTTTTTTTTTTTTTTTTTTTTTTTTTTTTATCTGATGCCATTTATTTTGTTTATTTCTTTTAGTCACTGTATCCAATAAAATGCAATTATTATTATTGTTGTTGTTGTTGTTGCTGTCATTGCAGAAGACAAGTGAAATAATCTCTGAAGAAGCTGGACAGATTTTTTCTACATTGGATATCTTCCGGCTGAGGGAATATTTCTTCTCAACCACCTGAACTCCTAGAACGAGGATTCTTCTAGAATACGAATATTAAGTGTTAGTTTTGTCGTGCCACAAACACGTTATCAACAGAACAAATTACTAATAATCTCCAAAATGTCATCCTTCTAAGTATTGTTCTTTGCTGAACTCCAATTTTCTAATACGAATCATATTTTTGCATTTTTCATAAAAAGTATTTGAATTTCTTAACACAATAAAATCCTGAAATTTAAAAAATGAATAGGTTTTTAATGAGGGAGAAGTAATGTTTTTCGTACTTTTCATATACATAAATGTTCATCTTACTTTACAAAACAATACTTGAAACTTATTTCTTTAAATATTTTTAAATAAGTAATTCTTTAATACTTTGAGCTATTTACTTTAATGTCTATGGAAATAAAATAAATACTTATGTTACATCCTATATACTTACAAATTATAGACGAGTGGTAAAAAAAGTAAGAAATTTTATAAATAAACTTTATCTTGTATTTTTGAGATGTAAATTAATAAACGCTTTTTTATTTAATCCTTTGTAAGTCGTCCTCATAAGTTCTTTAATCCCTTCAGAATAATTTCATTGAAATGCGTCTTATGCTACTATTTATATGCATTTAATACAGGGAAAATTGAAGTTTCCATCGCGTGAATGTGCAAAAGTCGTTGACTTCACTTGCTAGGAATACTCTGTGTTTGAGACTCTTGACTTTTAGCTAAGTTTGCAGTACTTTTGAGAACTTTTGGCTTAGTTGTGTCAGAGGTAAAGAAAAAGGTATATGGAAGGAATGTACTTTATTCATGATTAAATGTATATTCGCTGTGTTTTAATTTCTAAAGGGTGTTGCATCTCTTTGTAAGCTTATCATTGAAGAATTTGGAGCATTGTCGAAACAGAAGTGTGTATGTAGTGAGTATAAATATTACACACAAAACATTACAAAAAGGAATTTTCTGAGGAAAGTCCTCAGAGAGGGATAGAGACTCACAACCCTATCCTGCGTGGTTGAGGACCTCTTATCTCTTAAAAGGTATATTAATAAATAATCTTTACAATCATAAAGGATTTTAAAAGCATTTTCGAGGCATAAATGTGTGTATTATGTATGAATTGGATACACAATTCATTGTAATAAGATGTTCTTCTTTCTGTCTGTTTACAGGCATCACTAATGTGAAAGACAATGTTTAGATGTCATAATTGAGTCTGTCTGTAATGTTCATTTTCAATACATTAAATAAGTATACGTATAAAAAAATTGTATTTTATACATAATCAAAGAAGAAATTAACTGCCAAGTTTGGATGGATCGAAGTTTGAGGAGCTCTTTAAAAGCAATTGATTAAAATATTTTTTATATAGGGGAACATCTCCGGTTGTGGGTACAGTTTTGATTTTAGCTTATAACTTTTGATAGAATAAATATTATGCAAACATATGAATACCAATGGAAAGCTAGAACCATTAGCTAACGTTTGATGAAGTAAACTTTATTGATTCTGTCAACCAGAAAAAAATTATTACCAATTTTCTGAAGTGATCATTTTTTGCCAAAGAAAATTTTGTACCCGGTTGTAGGCACACTTGAAAAATCCGCTAAAAATGGGAAAATAATATGAAAAACCACCATAAATACAGAAAACAACAAAATTTATTCATTTTGTAAGGATTCAGTTGCCGAAATAATAACAAAAAATGGCATTTTTCCAATTTTATTCGTTATCTTCTTCATCCTTCAAATCAGAAGTGCAATGCTTGTAAATAAAATAATTTTCATGTATATTGGCACATTTCAAATGTACCAGACGATCATACTCGTTGCATTTGACTGAATTTGCTCTTGTTCGGCATGGCAGCAGGTGCTCCAAACAAATGATGCAGAAATCGACATCATTTCCTATTTTTAGCGCGCTTGATCAGCAGTTTGACAGGTGACCCTTACTTTTTCTAGGCTTCTTCTGTATGGACACAGAAGCTGCGAGGAGGTCCATATTCTCGGTTAGTCGATTTTATGGATTTCGTATCTACTAAGCAATCCTAAATGGCTTTAACCATCGCCTTAAAATGCATTTCTTTTGGATCGATTGACTTTTCCGGGGTTGACATGGCTAAAAAACCCTTATAAAAGCCTAAAAATATAGCCCCTTATAAAAGCTAAAAGCCCCTTATAAAAGCTAAAAAAGCCTAAAAATATAGAAAGCACTAATAAAATATGTTATGTTGCTTTAAACGACCATATTTCACAATTTGTAAGTCAAAAGCACGCTTTAAATGAAAGAAACCACAACCGGTTACATGAAGGTGCCCACAACCGGGAATGACAGTCACTTTTATAATGAGAGAAAAAATTATTTTCATTCAAAATTTCAGCTTAATTCGATATTGCATTACAAAATATATTGAATATACTGCATGAATATATATTACACTCACATTTTTTAATTAATTCGCTTCGATTTATAGCACAATTAAAAAATTCAGAAATTACTTTTGTGTTGCTTTTTGTTCAAAATTTTGTTTCGATGCTTGCACTTACTAAGCAAATGCGTCTATTCAATTCGGTGTTATTGCCATAACTGCGTACTGTTACAATACATGTTTAACAGTACTCAAATCCACCATATTTACTTTTTGTTAAAAGATATGGTGGGGTGCCCACAACCGGGGAGTGCCCACAACTGGAGATGTTCCCCTACTAATGTATATTTGAAGCATTGCAAAAGAAAATATTTTGGTCACTGAGAAATTCTGAAAAAAAAAAAATAAATAAAAAATAAAAAAGGATAGATCTCATAAACTTCATATTCTCATCTTTCATCATTGTTTTTCAAAGGCTTTTTGTCCAATAATAGTTATAATTTTTATAAAAATATCAAACCCTATCTAGACTTAATGTGTGAATTTATTCACGAAACTGTCACTTGCAATACTTTCTTTCTTAATAAAGTCATAGTCATGATGTTGATTGTTTAATTTGTATAAATTTAGTTTATTCATTATTGAGAAGTCAGTTATTTTTAACATCTAGTGGGTTTGATTCTTAGATTTGAGCCGGGGGCCTATGTTTCGACCTATTGTTAAAACAAGACCATTGTGCAGCCTAAAGTTTTATTCTGGGCTTGGCTACTTTTATAAATGTACGATTTTTCGAGCTGGTACTCTGAACATTCATATAGAAGATAATAAAACCAGAAACAGGTTTTGGACTTTTTTGAAGTGATCAGATTTCATCTTGCGTGATTGTATTGATTTAACGGGTATATTATATTTTCCTAATAGTAAACAAAAATATGTTTATAAGATATGAAAAATGCTGAAACCAGAATTTCTTTACGTTTACAATTGGGCTCTGATAAAATCCTATAGTACATAAACATATGTAGCTGCAGTCACAGCTCATGCCTAAAGGTTAAATAAAATGGTATGCCTAACAATACAATAAATATTTTCTTTATTTCAACCTTTTTATTAAAGATACTATGCATTATATTATTATTTGTGAGGAAATATTTTCGATACATACACGAGTTATTATATTTTGCTACATCCTCTTTTGTAAGAATTTACGTGGGTACTTTATTCAACTTTTGACAACTATCAATAATATTTTAACAACATTTTCCCCACTAACAATACTTTTAATTCTTAATGCAAGCTTTGATGAAGTAAAAAAATACGTTATATAAATATACATTTGTATATTCAAATTACTTTTCTAAATTATCGAAAATGTTCAGTTTTTTGCAATGTCATTCAGAAATTAGGTCTCGAATAAATTCAAGTCCTGATTGCAAAAATTAATAACTCAAACTAAAACCTACAGGGATAAAACTTAACATCATAATAATTATTGAGGTCCCAGAAATTTAAAGGAGATTTTAAAAAATTGAAATTTTATAATGCGCCATCGTGTGTTTTAAATAACTTTTATTTATTTATTAAAGTTTCAAATCTTTTCATAAAAATGAATTCATAATAATAAATTCAATTATTAAAAACCATATTTGTGTTACTCAGTAACATTTTCTTTTGTACTTCAAGTTATAAGCACCATTTATTATATTTCCAAATGCTACTTGGCTTTTTAGCTTAAAATCCAACAGGATAATAATAAATTTCTTAGATTAATCGTCTGTCTGAGCGTTTCAAAATAAATCTTTCTGAAGAAATCAAGAAATGCAATAAATTTAAAAAATTGTTTCCATAAATAAATAATAAATAATAAATAAAATAACAAATAACTGATTCAGGTTTTCATTTCGCATCCATCTTGCTTTGAAATCATTCTACCTCTTGGGTGCTTCTCTGTAAAATTGAGAAGCACCCAATTCACCATTCCACCCCTGCCCAAAGGGGAAATAATTTTCTCTGCTCCACGATGTCCTTTTATTCTACGAGAATGATTCATTCCGGTAGACATGATGATATAAAACCAAATGCTGTGGGTATAAAAGGAAATGAGAAGGGTATAGGACGAAAAAGATTGCTTTAAGTTTTAGATTGAAAGGCGATTATTCATTGTCATCGGATGCAAAATGAATGCTCAAGTTCGCCTTATTTGTTCGTATTTGAATATAGATTTGCTGGAATTTTTTAAACAAGTGGCTTTATGTGTTATAGAGAGGTTTAACTGGCACAACATGCATTTAATGCTCAATTTCAAAGGTAATATAATTGTTTTCAAAGCATATGCAATATATCTAAATACGCTTTAGATGGCTCAAAGACACACGCCTGATAATTTCTCTAAGTTAAAATTTTCTTGATGAATCTTCATGTCTTACAAATGTTTCATTGTATAATCTCTTTTATTTAATTGTTAAAATTAGCAATACATATTTCTTCATTGACAGATGCTCATGTTAGATAATTTGTGACTTCATTTATTCTTGTTACAATAACAAAGATGCCCTTTTATTCTACAAGTATGATTCTTTTAGGTAGATACGATTATGTAAAATTGAATGTTGTAGGTATAAAACTAATGAAAAGGGTTTATGACAAAAAAGACTGCCTTAAGACTTTGTATACATTGTTGGACATATCCTAAGAACAGATGGCAATAGCTTAGCTATCTAGACGTTTCTTTCGAATATCTAAACAAAGTCTTCACGGATTCTCTTGAAATTTTAGGGGTAAAATGAACATGTCATACGACATAGATGCCAGCGAAAATTTTGTCCCGAAGGCTACAACGGATTTAGTCACAAATTAACCAAAAATATATAATGTTTGGGATCGCCATGTAAAAAATAACGCTTGAAGTGAGTTGTAACTTTAATTATGAGCCTTTTTACATTCCAAACATACATATGTAAGGATAGTATTGTAATCATATCAAAAATCCGACTTTGAGATTTTGGTGTATCTACACGTGTTGAGGTCCCTGAGTTCATATTTACTATTTTTACGGTAATGTATGTATTTATGTGTGTATATATGTGAGTGAACACGATACCGTCTAAATGCTTTGAATGAGAGCTAAAAGTTGATACGTATGTTATAGGTCAGCGTACTACGAACCCTATTAATTTTGGTGAATTTAACACTTATAGTTATTTTACAGAGACACAAAGAAAAATTCTTTATCATTATGGTCTATGAGCCCAAATTTTTTAAAGTGCGATAGCGTCTAAATGCCTTATTCAATTAAGCTGAAAATTTATACTCATGTTATAAGTCATTGTCGTACAAACAGTATCGATTTTTATGAATCTAGCACTTATAGTTTTTTACAGGGACACAACGAAAAATTCCTTATCAATATGGTCTATGGGCTCAAATTCTTTACTGCGCAATAGCGTCTAACCTGTTCCGATTGAGCTGAAAATTTATGTACATGTTATAGTTTACAGACACACAAACTGTAAGAATTTTGGTAAATCTAGAATTTATAGGTTCTTTTTTTTTTTTTTTTTTTTTTTTTTTTACAGGGACGCAAAAAAATATTGTTTATCATTATCATTATCTTATATTGTTTATCATTATATTTCATAAAAGATATTGTTTATCTTATGGGCTAAAAATATTTAAACTGTGATAGCAATTCAATGCCTTATGTGATTGAGCTGAAAATTTATTTTCATTTTATAGATCCCCGTCACACAAACTGTATGAATTTTGGAGAATCTAACACTAGAGCGACACGAAGAAAATTTCTTTATCATTGTGGCTTATGGACTCAAATTATTTAAAGTGCTATAATGTCTAAACGCCTCATCCGAATTAGCTGGAAATTTATATATATGTTATAGGTCACAGTCACACAAAGTGTACAGGTTTTGGTGAGTCTAGCACTTATCGATTTTTACAGGGACATAACGAAAATTTCTTTACCATTATGATTTAAAGGCACGAATTATTTGGAAGGCTATAACGTTAAATTAAACAACATACAGAAAAATACGCAAACACCCTATTATAATATCCTCTTTTGTTTATTTAATGATTTTTCTTACTTTTATTTATTTATACAACCGGTTATTACTTAATGTTCGGAAAGTCGAGTGGAGTAACTCCAAATTTTTGTTTATAACATGCAGCGTTTTAAAAGAAAAGCAATATCATTTTTTGAAAACTTGGCATGCTACATTAGAGACAAAAAAGTGCAATCGGAAAATCAAATATCTGATAAAATATGAGCTTTTTTATTTAATAGTTTTTAACAATGTATGTAAAAGCGCTAGCATTTTTACTTTCTTCTATATGTAATATAGAGAAAGTATTGGATTCGCGAAAATTTTCGACCTCCGTTTTTTGATGGATTTACATGTTTTGGGATGTCTAGATTACGAATTAATAGTTTTTAGAAAATGTCTGTCTGTCTGTCTGTCTGCCTGTATCATTTTTTTGTGGACGCTGTATCTCACGAACCAATGAATGAAATTTAACCAAACTTGGTATTTAGTTGCACCCTGACATAAACTGGTGCTGATTAGATTTTGGGATCAATCGTTCAACAGGTGGCGTTGTGATCGCATTTTATGCAAATTTTTAACATGGCAGCATGGGACAAAATTCCGTATAAATGGGCATAAAGAGAGTTATTTTACACTTGTGATTGTAAAATTAATATGAATTATTGATAATAGTAGTAGTTAACTAGGAAAAAAATTTTGTGCATGTGGGGGCATCGGTTCCCCCCTGGGGGGGGAGTACCCCCCCCCCCCCCCCCGGGGAAGTAAATTTTCAAGATGGGTATCTTTCGAAAGCACTCGTTGATAATAGTAATAGTTAACTGGGAAAAAATTTTTGTGCATGTGGGGGCATCGGTTCCCCCCCCCCACCGGGGGGGGAAGTACCCACCCGGGGGGGGCAAAGTTTCAAGATGGGTATCTTTCGAAAGGTCTCGTCAATACCTTTAAAACGAATGGTTGAACCATAAATCTGTGATAATTTAAACCAAAGTTATCGATTTTTTTTACTTTTAACAAAACAAAACTTGGAAAAAAAAATCGCAATTTTTTTTTTTTTTTTTTTTTTTTTTTTTTTTTTTAACGAAATTTAACCAAACTTGGTATTTAGTTGGTCCCCGACATAAACTGGTGCTGATTATGTTTGGGGATCAATAGCTCAACAGGTGGCGCTGTGATAGCATTTTATCTAAATTTTTAACATGGCAGCATGGACAAAAATTCGCATAAATGTGCATAATAAGAGTTGTTTTAAACTTGTGATTGTAAAATTAATAAGAATTATTGATAATAGTAGTACGTAACTAGGAAAAAAATTTTCTGCATGGGGGGGCATCGCTTCCCCCCCCCTAGGGGGGAAATACCCCTCCAGGGGGGGTAAATTTTCACAATGGGTATCTTTCTAAAGATCAGGTTGATAATAGTAGTAGTTAACTAGGAAAAAATTTTTGTGCATGCGGGGACATCGGTTCCCCCCCACCGGGGGGGGGAAGTTCCCACCCAGGGGGGCAAAGTTTCAAGATGGGTATCTTTCGAAAGGTCTCGTCAATACCTTTAAAACGAATGGTTGAACCATAAATCTGTGATAATTTAAACCAAAGTTATCGATTTTTTTTACTTTTAACAAAACAAAACTTGGAAAAAAAATCGCAATTTTTTTTTTTTTTTTTTTTTTTTTTTTTTTTTTTTAAACGAAATTTAACCAAACTTGGTATTTAGTTCGTCCCCGACATTAACTGGTGCTGATTATGTTTGGGGATCAATAGCTCAACAGGTGGCGCTGTGATAGCATTTTATCTAAATTTTTAACATGGCAGCATAGGACAAAAATTCGTATAAATGTGCATAATAAGAGTTGTTTTAAACTTGTGATTGTAAAATTAATATGAATTATTGATAATAGTAGTATGTAACTAAGAAAAAAAATTTCTGCATGGGGGGGAAGTACCCCCCCCCGGGGGGGATAAATTTTCAAGATGGGTATCTTTCGAAAGGTCTCGTCAATACCTTTAAAACGAATGGTTGAACTATAAATCTGTGATAATTTAAAACAAAGTTATCGATTTTTTTTTACTTTTAACAACAAAAAAAAAAAAAAATCGTACTTTTTTTTTTTTTTTTCATAAATATTGCTACTGATTGAATATGTATAGGTAAATATAGAAAAAAGTCTTGTGGTGGCCACAACATACTAGTTTTTCTTTTTTTTTTTTTTTTTTTTTTGCATACTTCAGTAGCCAATTGTATAGACTAATTCTAAAAACATTCTCAAGTAAATATCGTTAACACGTTGAGCGCCATGTTAGCCATGTTGACAATGTAAAATATGATATAAATTACATTGTTTTAAGTAATTATTAAAAATTTATTTAAAATTTACTTAATTTTTATTTATTATAGGACAATATCATTAAAGAATTTTAATAGATTTTATTAAGAATTCGCGTGGCGCTGAACGTGTTAAAACTCAGACAGATATCGTGGATAGAAATTTTATTTTCAAATACTTTCGAGAAGGTGCAAAACGCTAAGCGATTTTATCCATATTACATTTTGAATGGATAAATTTCATGGATATAAGTGAAAAAGCACTGTACAGTTCTCAAAAAATATATAAATAAATAAATAAATAAAAATATTTGCAATCCATTATTTCTACTAAAACATATTGTTTATGTAATCTTTAAAATATTATAATAACTACAAAATATTAAATTAATATTCAAAATAATAAACTTCCAAAAGAGGTACACTAATTTCAATATATAGTCAATATTATTGACTATATATAAGGTACTAAAGTCTACATAAAATATGTTTTAGCAAAAGAAATGTTTTTCAAATATTTTCACCCTTTTTCAAAAAAATGCAATGTGTACCTTCACTTACGTCCATGACTACATCACTTACATACAATGATTCACTTACATCCAACGATTCAAAACAAAAAATACAGGTAAAACCCATCAACATTTTGCATAGTTTTGAGAGCTCTTGAAAACCAGCATTTCTAAAGACAATATCTCTATGAGTTTTAACGATATTCGTTTGCGGAATTTTTAGTGTTAGTCTGCACATTTGGCTAATAAATTACACAAAAGAAGTTTTGTTAGCGATTGCGCAATTAAAAAATTTTTTTAGGAAAAATGCTCATATTTCATCAGATATTTCATATTTTTATATTTTGATTGCAGCATGTTGTGTCTAACGTAGTACGTAAAGTTTTCTAAAAGTGACATTGCTTTGATTTTAAAACCTTGCATGTTATAACAAGAAACGAAAAGGTACGAAAAGTTATCGTCGTTATTAAAGAAACCAGGGCTGTGCCGATTAATCGATCAATCGGTTCGGTTAATCGATCAATGCTTAGTCCCGATCAATTTTTTTAATCGATTAATCGGATCGATTAATTCAATTAAAAATTTTCAAAATCCGATTAAAAAGTTCAAACTACGAATTAAAGTAAAAATGTTGTTCTGCCTACAAAATATTTTTTCACATACTTTGCTAACAAACATTCTAAGAAACATCCATCAAATAATGAAAAAGAAAAAAAAAATTAAATAAATAAAAATAAAACCTTTCAAAAGAAGTTGTTGCACTTTTGTTCATAGAGAAAAGGGGGAGGATAGTTATTAAACAAAATGCCGCTTCATGTACATGCTGGAGCAACGCCACCTGTCTGTAACCTTCTACAGAAAAAGTTGGCTAGGGTAATAGTATTCTCAGAAACAAGAAGTTTTCAAAAAATGGAAATGCTAAAGATAAAAAAAAAAAAGGGATTGAGATTTCCACTATCCCTCTGATGGGAGAAATGTCATCAGACTTCCACAGTACCTTCAAGCGTTTATTGTCTGTTCAAAATTGCTGATAGTAACTATTGAAGTAGAAACAGAAAATAACATTCTGTGTTCTAGTCCGAAGTGACAAAGAAGAACTAGAGTATAAGAATTTGAGATTTTTATGATAATGATATGGAATTTTGAGAATTCATTTAAAAATAGTGACAAGCGAGATTTAAGGGCCTGCAAATGTAAAACTAAAATATGTGTAAATTCATTTAATGTTTCTTTCAAAAAGAATCAAAAAATTAATTTACTAAAAAAAAAAAATAAAAAATTGAATAAGTGAAAATATTTATATTAAATTAACACTTAAAGTCGCCAATTATTACTCTGAAAATTGATTTAAATTTCAGTTATGAAACAGATATAATTGATTTGACAAAAATTTTTGAAAAAAAAAAAAAAAAAAAATCAGTCAAACTTATAAATAATATATATATATATATATATATATATATACATATGCCCAATATGAGAGTTTTATTCATCATTGAAATAAAATTATATGAAGAAAAATGAAAACTGATTAAAAATCCGATTAATCGATTAATGAACTACGATTAACCCAGTTAAAACTCTTAATCGATTCCCACCCCTAAAAGAAACCATTATATTTAAGTTACTATATATGTAATTCTCATATAAATTCATATGTATAATTAAAAGAAGGCTCATTATCGTATACTATAGCTGCAACTCGTTTCAAGCAATATTTTTTACAGGGTGATCCAAATGATTGTACACGAGGGTTATTCAGAATATAATGCCTCTAAAGTGACACTTTTATTTGTGTTTGACAATTAGAACCGATATCAGCAGAAAGTTTGCAATGTCAGTTACAAATGGTGGCATCATTTTTCAACATAGTGCCAGTTATAGGCAACACACTTGCGCCAACGTAAAACTATGTGTTTCATGCCGTCGGCGAAGAATTGTAAGGGCTGTGGCGACATCATTGCGAACTGCTGCTTCCATCTCCCCACCATAGCTGTCGTTGGCTTTTAAGCAGATGCTTAAGTTTGCGAAAGAGCCAAAAGTCACACGGCGCAAGATCCGGACTATACGTAGGATGACGCAAAATGCCCGTGAATCTCAGGCGCTGCAGTGCTTCCTGAGTTTTGTGACTTGTGGGCAGACGAGCATTCTCGTGGTGAAGAACTGCCGGTTTATCTTTGCGAGGTTGCAATCTGGCCCGCAGTCGCTTGATGTTGATGATTCTTATCAAAAGTTATTGCGGGCCATTCACTTCGATGCTGGTCCTGGAGATCTGATGCCACTGAATTTTGGACTTTCACAGTCTTTACCCACCTCTGCATCGTGCTGACGTCAAATCAGGCTTCTCCGTAAACTGCAGTCAGACAGCGATGACAGTTAATGGGTGCACATTCTGTAAATATCAGTAAGTATCAGTAAGTAGAGAGAGTCTAAACTCGGTATTCTAAATCTATATCATATAGTGATGCTACACTGAACTTTTCGTTGGCATCAAGCAAATGGTTCGTGTATAGAGACATCCAAGAGAATTCAAATACATTACGTCTATGGGGAAATTTTCTGGTAAGTTCATCTGTAGGCTTCCCTAAATGAAATGGATGAACATATTTTTGTCTATGCATAAAAGAGCGTTTTTTGTAGATTATGGTATGGAAATCATTCATCATTCGTTTACAGGACTACCCAAAGTATTGGGATATTTTTGGGCTATGCTTCGAAATTGCTGGAAGTGTATTTCATTTTATGTTACGTGTGTATATAGAAAAGTAAATTTAAGTACACAATGTGATGTGCATAGATTTTATAGACAATTTACATGGCTACCCAAAATTACGCGATCCGTTCTTTTCAATTAAATGTAATTGTTGAAAGGACTTTGCCACAATTTACTATGTCGACGAACACTGCTCACGAAGGAAAATTCATTTTTTGTGTCCATACCGTAAACAAAGTATTTTTTGAATTTCTAGTTTCAACTTTTTAAAAAAAAATAATATCATGTTTTGAGGTTTCTTGAGGTCCAACTTTTAGCGGGTGGTCTGTATGTATATTTGTTAAGAGCATATCTTAAAAACAAATAACTGCAGAAAATTCTAATTTGGTATTTTGTAATTTGCATTAGATTGCCACTTGAAAAATTTGATCAAAATTGGCAAATTTAAAGGCAAGTTAATTACAGTCTTGTATTTTTATTTATTTATTGATTTATTAAATAAATGTAGGCATTATGCTTAAACGGCGGGTTGAGGGGGAGGTAACACCCCCCCCTCCCCACACACACATAATTATATGTCAAATAAAACTGTTTCTAAATCTATTTTGGATTATTTTCGAAGTAGATTGAACTTTATTATCTTACCTTATTAATCTTGCGATTTAATCTGCCATTTATCTTTATAATATTAAAATGCAGGATAAGAGAAAGTCGTGTGAGTGACACACCAGATTATTTTTGATATATAGAGATGAATTTAAAATTTGTTTTTAATGGTGTACTGTCTTCTTAAAATTGAAAAATTTAAAGAAAACTGGTAAAATTAAGTAATAGTAATTACTACGAATGTCATCTAATGTCATAGACATTTTAACAATGTAATAATACAATAGATATTTTAACGATATTTTTAGAATATTCTTTTTAAACTAGAAAATATCACAAGTAGAACTGAAAGCTGTTTGTTAATGAAAGTAGTACATTCTGGAATACTTAGCTTATGCTTACATATACGTGTATTACTTACATTATTACTTACATATACGTGTATGATGACCACTTTCAACAGATCTTGTAATGTTTATCCATTTTACATATGCCATACTAGCGGCCGAGTTGTTCTGCTCTCGTAGTTGTTAGATGGGAAGTGCTGCGTTCGATTCTAAGTCACGTTCATTGGCCTAGCCATTCAATATTCCGGGACTTTGTCCAAAACTAGCGTAAATATGTGCTAGGGCCTCTTTAAAAGGCCTCCACGGAGGTCTACCACTCAGGTCGAAAACCCAAGCGTTCATGCGTAGTGAATTGGCATTAATCTCAAACACCAAACATACGTTATTTTAGATGTAAGTCAGTTAAAAGTATACACTTGGCACTGAAACTCTCTTTGCTACACCCCAATCCCCCCTCTGACATCTAAAATAGGAATTTCAACAAAAACTGCTAAAAGACTTTCGAAATTTATGGTACACCTCAAGACCCCAGACCAAGCCCGTTATATATACATAACGTAATTAAAAAAAATAACTCATAGTTACAAAACAGAACGTTATTTTTATTATATTCCGGTTGATCAATATTATATAAAGCAATGTATGTTAGGTTTTCGACTAGTCGTGATAAATTAATTTCGGACGAAACTAGATGGGTATACTTATAAATAAAATTCCTGATTTAACTACTCTCTAAAATGTCTGGAGTGGGAATTTGACACCTTAAAAAAGTGACCACTATTTTGACACCAATTAAAGTGAGAAAATACTATTATCGCTCTTGAAAACGAGATATTTCTCACTTTTATCGAAAGAGTGACATGTATAGTCATTCGGCCACAAAGAGTGAAGTGATCATCTATTGCAAGATCAACTTTCTGAAAAGTGAAAAATTGCTTGCGCCATCTATTAACATAATTTTGAATTAAATATGAAAAATAATTTCTGAACGATTTCATGCATGTGATTTATTTAGCAGAAATTATTGAAGATATTTCGAAATAAAAAAGGGAAATAATTATATTAAAAGATATTTTGGTAAATATAATTTTTTTATACGATCGATAAAATCGAAGTGTTATTAGTGAAGAATCGAAAATCATAAGAAAGATATCGAAATTCGTAATAGAAAGTAAGTAGTTTTATTTAGATATATATGAAGTATGAAATAAAACATCAATGCAAATATTTAATGCATAACGCCTTAAAATCATTAAGAATTTATATTTTTATTCTATTCCTTGATACTTAACACATGTGAAATATTCAAAAAGTTGATTATAATATTTCACTAATAATTAAACTCATCAGGAAGATTTATACTCCTGAACAGACGAGTTTTTCAAGAAACTCTGTTGATTTGTGTGCAAATATTTAACTATTTTTTTAAACATGCACACTCAAATAAATTTTGTTTTCACCTAAGCTACTTTAAAGATAATTATTTGTCTAAGGGAATTGTTTTTCAAGTATACATTTTGATTTAAAAATAATTTTCAATTTTAGTAACTTATAATAATTCTAATTTTAATTTTAAAATGTACGTTAGAATTCTGTAATTTTATATTCTTGATAAATGAAGTAAAATTTGTAAATATGATTAATCTCTTATGTGAATGATTTACACTGTAAATTAAGCGGCATTTGTATATGCCCAGTGGTTCAGTGATAAGACACTGGCCTGCCACGGGGACACCCTCGGTTCGATTCCCGACAGATCTTAGCTGCATTCCTTTCCCCGTTGAACTAGTGCCAATGCGGAAAAAATGTATGTCGTCTAGTGTATCCTCTTTTTTTTTTTTTTTTCTTTTAAGGAAAAATAAACAGTCAAATTATTTGAATAACTCGGAATATCCTCACTCTTCCGGAGAGTGAAAAATCACATTCTTTCAAAAAGAGATTTTTCACTCTTTAAAGGTTGGCTCCATTTTGCCTTGTTCAAAGAGTGATATGCCACTCTTTTAGAGTCAGATCTCACTCTTCATATTTTAAAGAGCGAAACTGTGACTCCCAGTATCTTTGACTGAATGGATAAATTTTGACTCTATTTTGCTGTAGAAAAACTGTTTGTTGTAACGTGTTTTATCACGGAGTACAAACATACACATAAATTGAAAACAAAAACACTTTTCAATTAGTGTTAAAGTAATAAAAAAAAATGAAAAGCAACTATGTATTTTAAAATAATTACCTCTGCCATATATTGTTTGAGATGTACTCCATCCGTCATGCTTTTGACACACTATTTAAGCTATAATTTGTCCTTAATGCTTTCTTTTCAAGTTAAAATATACGCTACTGAAATGATTAAAATCTATTAGGGCACCTAATGAAGGGAACACGCAAGCCTGTCACATGTCAGGAATCATTTTTGCAGTTATATTTTAACTTTTTGTGCGGACACGCAAAGTAAAAAGCAAAGAATATTTTTACGGCCATTAAATTTCCATTTTTATTTTTATCTTTCTCTTTCAGTATTTTCTTAAACTTTTCGTTAGTCATTGAATATGATCGAGCTGCAACTGATAAAGTAATAACGTATCACTTGATTTAATACAATAACTAAAACTTAGCAGTAAAGCTTTTTTTTTTTTTTTTTTTTTTTATGTATGTTATTTTTATATCCCATTCCAAAAGCTTTTAATTATAAAGAGATAACAAAACTTTAAACTGAAATACGGTAAAAATAAGATTTAACATCATTACAATATTACCAACTTCTTAAAATATTTCTGATAAGCTTTTGAATGGTACAAACACTTCTTTGGTTAAGTATTTTCGTACAGCAAAACTTTTCAGTAATGAATTTCTACTATAAATAATGCATCGATTAAAAATTGAAAATATTGCCTCTCCCCTCTCGATAAAAATACCCCATTTAAAATTTTAAAGAAAACTCTGAAATACTGCTCAGTATGTAAATGGAACAAATAAAAGAAAATAATCACAATTAGTGTACACTCCCCCCCCCCCCCCCAAAAAAAAAAAAAAAAAAAAAAAAAAAACATTAAAGGGATTTGATATAATTATTTAATATATTTTCTTAACAAATAAATATTTTATTTTGTAATAGTACTTGTAGGATAAAATTAGAAAAAATAATAAGTAACTATCATAAAAAAAAAAAAAAAAAAAAACATTATTATGTGTCACAAGGCTAATAACCAGCATTAGAATCCAGAACTAACTGGAATAATCTGGGCAATAAACAACATAAATCTTCTAAGTGGGAATAGTTTTTTGGACATTACATAGTTATTTCCGAACCAATAAAGAAACAGCGTAATTATTATATTATTTATATATCTGCATTGTCCTTTGATGGGACACATGTATATATTCTTGTAACCTAAAATTTATAGTAATCCAATTATTTCCCAGAGTTTAATTGAAAAAAGCAGTTGGTTACCATATAATACATGGCAAGGAAATCTTCATAGATTGTATTTCGGTTTCAACTATTTGTAAACTAAATATTTTTAAAAATTGTGAGAAATATATTTTAAAATTTTTTAAAAGCATTGAAAAATATCTTTAAAAACATTGAAAACACTGTCAAAACACATAAAACCAATACGTTTTGAAAAAGTAAATTCGGATATAAAAGACCTGAATGTTACATGTTTGTAACTTCATTAACTCACAAAGGTTATTGATTATATAAATAAATAGTTTATAAAAGTAGCATCTTCTTTAATATAAACATATATAAATGGTAAGTTAACCCTTTATAGGGCCATTTTTTTTTCCAGTAATGTTATGTTAAAATATTTTTGGGATTGAGATTGATTTATAAAAATAAATTCATTTAGCTTATTACCTAAAATTCATTTGCTTTTTAAGATTTTTTTTTTTTTTTTTTTTTTTTTTTTTTTTTTTTTGTGGTAAGTATGTTTCCCACCGCCCACTGGGAGCTATTTAAAGGTAAGACATCATATATTTTGCATTTATTTTTGTTTCTCATTGCATTATATATTTTTTGTAAAGTTGGCATATGGTCACCAACTTTAGTCAATCGTACGTCATCTAGAACAGTTTTCTTGCTGCTCAGGAAACTTAGAGGCCGTCCGCTGCGTTTACAACTTGAAAATCCAGAAAACAGTTGTCGTGCTAGCCGAAGTAGAAAATTTAATTGGTCTCTAGATCCCAAATCTCTTCTACTTACTTTCCAGAGGATGAAGGCATTTACAATTGCGAGATCAATTAGGAAGTATAGGATTCGACATTTACAAATTAATAAAGTTGGTGGGAAGTATACTTCCTTCGGCCTTATAAAGGTTAAGTTATAGCAATGGTTACTGAAGTTTGCTGAAAATAACAAAAGGAATCTTTAACAATAAATTTTCTGTGAATGATTTCCTTAAGTATGCTATAAAAATATGCACATACCTGTAATAACAAGCATTTGTTTCTTATGATAATATATCATAGTTAACGAGATTATGTTATGTAATTTAAATATCTAAGTAAAGTTTTAAGAGGCAGAAACTAGAAAAATTTGGACAACTTAATTTCTATTCATTCATAACACATAGCACTTTTGTTTTCATTTTAACATCATATATTAGCAAACATATAGTGCGACCACCTTTCCTACGACTAGCAGTGAGGACTTCAAAAATTATAGACGGGAAAAATATTGCAATGCTAAATGACATTTTTATAAGAAAAACACAAACATTTAAAATTTTCACAGGAGTGTCTATTAATAGTTTTCTTCATTTGTGATTTAAAACTTAAGGGGTCTTATAACTTTTTTAAATATGTTAGTACAAATAAAAAAAAAGTCTAATTCAATTGATCTCATGAGTTTTTTTTTTTTTTTTTTTTTTTTTTCTTATTATTAAAAATTTACGAAAATGGTATAAGGTTTAAGGCTTGTTTTTTAAAAATTGTAAAATTATTACTCTTAATTAATTAAAAAAATATATAACAAATTATTAATCAGACAAAAATTTAGTTTAGAATTTACATAATATTATTTAACTTCGATTAAAATGTTCCCAAAACTGCGTTCTATAGAATGAATAAATTACACAGAAATCTCTTGAAATAAAGTATTTAAAAACATTGTACAAATTTTAAAATCTTAAATTCTTATCAGAATGTTAACTAATTTATCATTAAAATAATGAGAATATTTCTTATATACAGGGTGACAAGAAATAACTTGGACGAAGTTTCAAACCAAATATCTGTAACTACCACTATCGCAAACTCATTTTGTTAGATGTTGTCTTACCTTGGTCGCAAAAGTTCTTTGGTAATAAAAGATGGACCTTCCAACAGGATTCCGCACCTGCACACAAAGCTAAAGGCACTCAAGATTGGTGCAAGACAAATTTTCCTGACTTCATTGGAGCTCAAGAATGGCCCCCGTATTCCCCAGATTTGAACCCAATGGATTATTCTATTTGGTCCATCTTGGAGACAAGGGTGTGTGCTAAACCTCATAAAACTTTGGCATCCCTAAATGAATTCTTATGCAATGAATGGGATAAAATATCAGTAAGTGAGTTGCGGCCGATAGCCGAAAATTTTGTGACACGCTTAAAGCTCTGTATGAAGGCTAAAGGTAGGCACTTTGAAAATTTGTAAATACAATAGACAAAATAACGTATTCATATTTATTGAAGCTTGGTCGTAATCTTTTCATTAGCATTAAAGTTATAATGTATCATGTGTGTTCAAGTTATTTCTTGTCACCCTGTATATCTTAAAGATATTAACTCTTTCTATGGAATACAGATTTGGGAGCTATTAATATGCAAAATCGAAATTAAGCTATCTTACAGACTGAAAAATGATGGAAATTTTTACAACATCAATAATTTGCTGCATTTCTTTTACTGTAATAAATTAAAAGTCTCAATTGCTAAAACAAGCTAAAACAAGATTTCGTAAAAAGTTTTATATAATTTTAATAAAAATAAAAAATTAAATTAATTAACTTGTGATTAATAGAAGCAGACTCAGTTTTCCCTTGAGATAAAAATATTTTTAAGAGTATAAAATTCCTTAAATTAATAAATTGAACATTTTTACTTGCTAAAATTTCCTTAGTAAGCATCTGAGAATTTTCAGTGTGTTCAAATATATATCAGAAATATATCAGATTCACAAACAGTAATAAAATGCATTCGAATGATACGATATAACACAAACGCTATCTAAAAAAGATAACTCCAAACATTGTTTATAAACTCTAAGGGATTAATGAGTTTAATAATCCGCCTTGAAGACTTACAAAAACTTGTACAAATATAGATTATGTCAAGGTATTCGCATGAGTGTACGATTATGCTGGGTTCAAATTTATTATTCACATGAATTCAGAATTAAAATGGATATATGTAGCATTTGGTATTTCAACTATTTCGCCCTATAAAATGTACGTTTTACAGGTGATTTCATTGTGTTTTCATTGTTTTTCTTTGACATGTTTTTTGTCTATTTTCATTTTTTAATTCTGTTTATCATCATTACAGCTAGAAGCATTAAAAGAAAACAAAGATCAGCGCTAAATTTGAATATGTTCTTATTCTGCGTATTTATAAGCTCCCATTACAAAACAACTATCACAATTTACATAGTTTTATGTCGGATTATACTGAGTCATACGAATGAATTATAGGCTATATCTTTTTATTATTATAGTAATTTATTCCTTTTTTTTTTCTTTTTTTTTCTTCTGTATACTTCAGAAAAATGTTTTAGATTCATAAAAAAGTTTGACTTTTTGTATTCCACGAATTTACATTTTTTGAGAAGTCCTATCAGCCATTTCACTATATTTTTAGAAAATATCTGTTTGTTTTTGTGTCTGTCTGTGTATACTTTACCAATATTTTTATGAACGCAGTATCTCAAGAAAATATCCTACGAATACACGAACCTTTATACTTGGTCAGACCAAATATAAAGGCTTATTATGTATTAGGTGACAACGCTACACTGCAATTTTCCCAATTTACAGCTACATCTTAGTTTTTATTGTATGTAAGCACTAAGCTTGATAGGTAGCAGAGCTATTTCAAAAAACTGCTCTGACACAATTTGGTTATATATAGAGTGATTATAATTAAAGTTACGATTTCAAGACGCTATAATTTTAAAACTATCCATTACAGAGATTTGATGTTTTGCCAGAGCAATCGTGAGGCAATGAAATTTTGTTTGGCAAAAGAAAAAAAAAAAAAAATAGTTCCAAAATGTCCGTTAATTATCCGTAAAGTATTTGTTTCACGAAGCTTCTCTTTTTCTCTTTTCACTATGACTGTTTCCTCTGTAAACACGTATTCTTGTCTTTTTGATAAAAAAAAATTGTAGTAAACCCTGAAAGTCTATTGTTTCCTGCTATTCCATTGTGTTGCTAACAACATTCCTGTGTTTAAGGAGTCCATTTAGGCGTTTCTGACATTACTCTGACAGCGCCATCTATAGGAACATGTTGGAACTACTTTTTTCCTCCCTCAAACAAAATTTCATTGCCTCACGATTGCTCTGATAAAATATCAAATAATGGTGTTTTTAAAACTAATGGTTAGTTTTAAAATTAAAAGCGTTTTCATATTGTATTTTTAATTATAATTACCTTGTATGTGGGCTGATAGGTGGCACTGCTATACTGTAATTTTCTCCATTTACGGAAAGACTATATTTTAGCTTCTATTGAGTATACGTGCATCCAATTTTATATAAGAGATGATATTTATGAAAAACTATACCTGTTTAATCTCAATACGCTCTTAGGTGACGCTACCTATGTTTTCGTTGTTTTCAAACCAATTATTTTATTAGAATGGTATAGAAAAAACAATTATGATGACCACAGCACACTAATTTATTTTGAAGCCTAGAGAAAATTAAAGTATCGATTATATGTACATATTTTCAGAACAAAGCGATTTTAACACATTATCTTTCTCAATTTATTAGCATATTTTACTTAATTAAAATTAGAATATATTGTATATTTAATTTTCAATGACAGACTTCAATTAATTTTACTT
The DNA here is from genome assembly GCA_963930645.1 of Salticus scenicus. Classification (NCBI taxonomy): domain Eukaryota; kingdom Metazoa; phylum Arthropoda; class Arachnida; order Araneae; family Salticidae; genus Salticus; species Salticus scenicus. The sequence goes on from OZ005655.1 coordinate 107,635,980, forward strand.
TCTCTTACCCATAAGGTAGAGAAAGTATTGTTTTAGGGTAAAATTTTCGAACTTGAGTTTTTGTTATATTTACACGTTTTGAGGTTCCCTGAATATGAACATAGTGTTTTTAGCGAATGGTCTGTGTGTCTGTCTGTGTGAGTGTTATCAGCATAGCTGAAGAAAAAATCGTAGCAAAATGTCCAAACTTGGTATTCTAAATGTATATTATATAAGGATGCTACACTAAGCTTTTCGTTGTTATGAAGCAAATGGTTCGTGTACAGGAAAGCCCAAGAGAATTCAAATACATTACATCTACGGAGGAAAGTGCTGATAAGTAGAGTTTAACATCTATACACTCCACTAAACGAAATGAAACGAATATATATATATATATATTATATGCGTAAAAACATGTCTCGTGTAAAATATGGTAGGGAAATCATTCACTGTTCGTTTACAGGGCTACACAAAAGAACTAGATAAAAGTGCGACAATAGTTGCAAATTGACGGAAGTGTATTCCAGGCTGGGTCATGTATTATTACTATAGGATTATATTAAGGTGCACAATATGGTCTGTATATAATCTTCGAAAGATATACAGGGCTGCAAATATTTAAGCGATAACATTCTTTTTTGTTGTTAGTGGATGTGCTTTACTGATAATATTTTACCATTTCCAGGAAAGCTGTGCGGGAATTGAAATGAATTCCTCATCGAGATATGGTAAATGATGTATGTTTTTAAGCTAAATATTCATTGCTTGTTTTTTGTATATTAACACGTTTTGAGGTTTCCTGATTATCGTAGTCAAGTTTTTTAACGTTTGATCTTTGTCTGCGTCTCTTAGAGTGGCTTAAAGACGAATAATTTTAGGAGATCCAAATGTTGTATTTTGAAGTTAATATAAGTTTGTTGCTGGAAAAGTTTGACAAGATTGATAAGTTTCAAGGAATGTTGCATGTGGAAGTCGTCTGAATAATTTTTAGTGAATTTTAATTTTAATAACAGATTTAAATTATATATAAATATAGGTGCAGTAAGAAAACGGGGGGAGGGTTGAGGGGGATGGTAGCCCCCCCCCCTAGAACTAATTACCATAAAAAACTTTTCCGAAGTCTAATTTGAATTGTTTTAACATAGGTTTACGTAACAGTACTCGTTATGTAACCTCTTAATCTCCAACATGTATTTATAGTATTAAATTTCATGGTAAGAGAAAGTCGTGTGAGTGACACACCAGATTATTTAACTAATTAAGGCATTTAAAAAATAAAATTCAAAGAAACTCACTTTAAAAAATAAATTTTCCATAAAAAAATAGAAATATGGACGCAACATAGCAATCTGTCTTATAAAAAACAGTAGGTGTCATTTTTATTGCCAGATGAAGTGAATAGAAAATACCAAAGTTCAAATCAATAGATCTTCTTTCATTTCAGCTCATAGTATGAGGCAAATGAACTTATAAACAAAAATGGTTGTCTTTAAAATCATTTTTCATTTCACGCTGATGAATTTTTTTAGTATAGATGTGATTAATTTATATTTAATACTTATTCCTTCTCTTTATTATATACAAAATTCCGCATTTAGAAACTGTTTCTCTGAAATGTGGAATATAATTTAACTTTTTATTAGAAATTTATGATCTTGAGAATTTCTTTTTCTATTTTAAAATTTAAAGCAAATTGAAAATACATTGACTGAGATTAGATTTTTTTTTTTTTTTTTTGTGATAAATTATTTTTTATTTAATTAAATTACACAATTTTTTTTGGCTTACATTATCACTCTACGATCATTTTTTGAACAAAAAGGCTAAATAGACAGGGATTTACGAGTTAAAGGGGATTCCAGAACATTACGACGTCCATGACTGGACCGGTAATCGAACCTGGCACCTGTTAACCTTAGACAAGAGCGATAAATATATAACTATCAGATGGTCTAAAATGTTGATGTTAATTTTAAATGTTGAACTTTATTCATTTTAAAAAATAATAATACTTATTTTTTTTTCCTATAAATAAAGTAACTTGGTATGGAGAAATAAAATTTTTGTCAATGTTATATTCACATTAAAAAAAAAAAAAAAACTTTGGGTTGGCTCTGTTTAATTTTCTGAACATTTAGTAGTTCGCCTTCGTTTAACAAATTTTAGTCATTGACTAATTCAGTAAATAATCAGCAGCATAGTAGATTGTTTGAATATTTCGCCTTAAGTTGGAATATATGTAATACAATAAATAACCGAATTTTTTGTGTATCCCTGTTAAAGAGTATAAACTTTACAAAAGTAAACTCCAATAACAACCATTCTGCAGTCTAAAGCCTATATCAGTTTTAGTCTTTTAAAAATAATTTAATAAACTTTTATATAATTAGTACCATTAGGATGTGATATGTGTCAACTATTACATGCTTCCCTGTAAAAGAATTATAAGCATTACGCACACGATTTCTCATAATGATCATACATTAGCAAAACAATGTAATATATGTCACACTGAAAAAAATTCCTGTGCCTGACATTTAGAAAATTAATTACAGCTATAGTAAAATTAATTCCATCTCATCCTTATAAATTCTTGTTCCCTTTGCTAACAAGTTCTAGAAATCCCTATTAGAATTCTAGAACATTTTCCTATATTATCGTGGCCAAGCTTATTTAAAAATCTCTGTAAATAAACTCGAACATCACAGGTGAGTTTTAGTACTTATAATTCTAGTTTAGGAAACAATTCTAGGCAATCAAGTAGGAATTTCTCGCAATAGAAAAGATTGATAATGAAATGTATTGTTTCACCCTCTAGAAAAGTACCTACAAGAGATTATCGATTATTTCGTCTTTTCAGTTTTTTGTTTTCATTATACGCATAGTTCGAAAATCTATATTTCTAGTTTAGGGATTCAGAAAATGACTACTTATTCGTTTTAAATGAAGGCGGTATATATATATATATATATATATATATATATATATATACATATATATTCTCAGTGCAGTTTTTTTTTATGTTTTAATAAAATTGAAATTATTAAAACAAATTAAAATTAATTTGAGTCTATAAACTGCAGTCTTTAAAAATTATATTTTGTATCCCTGTAAGGTTAGAAAAAAAAAGTTCTTGTGACTATAATATAATTTCCCAATTTTATATTAATCGCATGTATAATTTAGACGCTAGCGCACTTTAAATAACTGGAGCCCATTGGCGGTAATGATAAAGAATTTCTCCTTGTAGCCCTGTAAAAAAAATATAAATCCTACATTCGTCAAATCCACACAGACCGTATGATGAGGACCTATAAAATACCTATGTAAAGATTTTTACTTTTTAAGTCTTAAATGTATCAAAATTTATATAGGTCGTACGACAGTGAACTATCACATAGCTACTAACTTTTAGCTCAATTGGGTATAGCATTTAGTTTACTCACTCTGTATCGTATTCATTCTCGCTTTTACACACACACACCCATCACCGTAAAAATAGAAAATATCCATTTAATAGACTTCAAAACATAAGCCTAAACTCTAATAATCGATTTTTTTTTTTTTTTTTTTTTTTTTTTTTTTCATTCATGATTACAATAATTTTCTACTTTCCTTACGAGTATGTTTTTGGAAAGTTAATAAAAGAAAAAAAAAAATCCATTCATAGAAAATTAATATGAGTTATTTATCAACCAACTTTATCGCCTTTTTTTTTATATATATATATATTTGTAATATCATATTAACATGTAATTTTAGAGATATAATTTTGACAGAAAAACTATTGTACAAGCTTTGATAATTCTTTGATAATATTTTATTTATTGTGAGATAAATTTGCACAAACGAAGCTAATAGAAATTGTGTTTGAATAAAAATAAAATATCTTGTTAGTAAATAATATCCTTATAAACATTATTTTAACTTAAAAAAAATATACGCTGTATGACAAGTACTAATGCAATTGCTTTACCTTAAACATTTAAATACTATCAGTTATATGCTAAAAAAAAATCTGATAACATAAATACAATATCGTTTCGTAAATATTTATATTATCATATAATTTCAGATATAAATTTTAAATGGAGATCTTTTTTTTTTTTTTTTTTTTTTTTTTTTTTTTTTTAGAAAATGTATGTTGATAAGTATTTGTATATGTTAGAATTTTTGAAAATTGAAATTACAATGATAGAAAATGCCTATGATATTTATGACAATCTAGTATGTTAAAATTATAGTTGTTGTTTAATTAATTTACTTTTTACTTAAAAAGAAATTTCTATAAATAACTATTTATTTTTGAAAAATCTTGAGTGATGCATTCAACATTTTGAGCATTTAGTAGTTAGCAGGTGTTCAAACAAATTTGAATCATTGAATAATTCAGTAAATAATAAAAAGTAAAAAGTATAATAGGGTGACTGAATTTTTCTCCTCAAGTTCGAATATTTATTCAATGGACAGTAACGTATAGAAATATTTCGTGCGTCCCTGTAAAAGAGTATAACGTTTAAGCATACAATTTCCGGTATCACCTGGACCAATCTGTAGCATATATCTAAAATCAGTTTTATACTCTTTTAAATTATTTAATAAATTTCATATAATTAGGCCTAGTAGGACGTGGTACATGTACATCATTTCATTACTGCCCTACAAAAAACTTAAAAGTAATACGCACATCATTTCCAATATTGATCATACATTATCAAAACAATGTAATGTATATCAGTTTTTTTAAAACAATTCAGCATTATTAAAACGAATTACAATTAAGTCCATAAACCACAACGTATAAGAATTCTATTTCGTATCCTTGAGGGGAAAAAAAACTCTGAGTCCTTCAAAAAAAGTCTGAAAAAAAAAAGTCCTACGTTCATAAAAATCTTGCGAAGATTGCCTGCAACATGCCTACCCAATTTTATCTTAATTGAAACTAGACTAATTTGAGTCCCTAAATTGTAATATTAATGAATTTTTCTTTGCGTCCCAGTGAAAGCATTGCAAGTCTTATACTCGTAAAATCTTTGCTACTGTGACCTATAACATACGTACCAACCTTTACCTCAATCGTATAAAGAATTTAAACGCTACCCCACTTTAAATAATTTGAGTCTGTATGCCATAATGACAAAGAACTTGTGTGTGTGCGTGCGTGTTGTCACTATACAAGAAATATAAGTTCTACGCTCATCGATATCTACTCAGTTTATGAGTGGAGTCCTATAACATGCCTAACAATTTTCAACTAAATCGAATGAATCATTAAGACATTATGTTTTTCACACATGCACATGCACACACGCATGCACACATATAAACATTAGCGTAAAAGTAGCAAGAATGAATTCAGAAGACCTCAAAACGTATAGATTCAATAGTCGAATATTTACCTGATTACATAATATATGTTTAGAAAGTATCATTTCATTAATTAATAAATCGTTAGAAATTTTATTTTAACTTAAAAGAGTTGCATTTAAAAGCAAATTTACTTTGACGTCAAACTCTAAATATTACCGACTGTATATTGGAAAATAATAATAATAATAAATAAATAGATAAAAAAATGCGTAACAAAATAACAAGTATTTCTGAAATAGTACATAGTAACGTACAATTTCGAGTATAACTTTAATTCTTCAGTTATATAAGATACAATCCGTGATTTTGCGTCCTTTTAAATAGCAGTACTCAAGTTAAAATGGAATATATCGGTGAGTAATACACCTGACTCAGGACATCGAAGGGTTTACGAGGGAAATCCCGGAGTTTTCCGCATGAATGGTTGACTCTCTATATTCCCTTTTTACCCTTGAAAAATCACCCATCTACGCCTAGATACGGTACTTATAAAATTTCTAGAAATTGAGTTATGTTCAAATGGGTTACATTAAATGAACAAAGAATTTTTAAAAATTGAAAATTTCAAAATGAAACAAAATAAATGCATAATCAAAGACTATTATTATTATTATTATTATTATTATTATTATTATTATTATTATACGTTCTTTTATATTTAATAGATGAAATTATTATATTGGTAAAATCATTCGACTCCCAGTTTTCTATGGATTCATCCGTTTTGTGAGCTCTAGAACACAGATCGTTCATTTTTGAAAAATGTCTGTCAGTCTGTCTGCCAGTGTGTTCCAAAAACTTTGTGACAAACAGCTCTAGCTCAAGAACTGAATTTTATAATTTCATAATACTTTATATTTACTTGCAAATTGACATAAAAGGGCTCCTATTAACTTTTGTCATAAATTTCCCAACAGGTAGAGTTTCAACTCGCAGGAAGGCTTAGTTTCTATTATGCATTATTACAAAAACTTTATATGTGAAGCCCATTATGAAACTCTATGCTGATCCAATCTTGTGTATATAGATCGACAAGTAGCGCTGCTATGCTGCAATTTCTCTCATTTACAGGAAAGCTGTATCTTAAATTCTCTAGCGTATAAATGTATCAAACTTTTATAAGTGAGATGGTCTTTATGATAAACAATGCTTTTTTACTTAGGTGTATATCGTCCAACAGGGGGTACTACTATTATACGCCTTCTGTGGCTTTCCCTATGACTACTTTTCAGCATTTGTTTGTTCAAACTGCATCAAATTGCATATGTAACCTTTTTAATGTAAAAAGCTGGTGTTAGATATTCATTCGTAGTAACCGATAGATGGCAGTGCTATATAGAATAATACAGAAGAAAGTTTTATAAGGGCCACATCATACTAGAAATTATAAATTCAAAACTTTATATCATATTATACAAATATCATTAGACAAAAGCGTCTATAAATCAGTTGTTTATAAATCGTCCAGGATATACGTATTTGAATATATCTTTGAGTAAACTGTGATACCTATTAGGATAGTACATGTTAGTAAAAAAAATTTCAAACAATATAGAGATGTTTATTTTAAGTGGGTATAACGTAACACTACAGCTATTGACGACGGATTAGTATTTACCCCAAGGGATTGTCCATAGTCATGTCATTACAATTTTTATTCCCCGTGAAAAGGATGATTCCACCACTTCGGTAACCACCAGAGGTATTAATTTTACGAAACACGGAGGGGATTGCAGCCGCGGAGGATTTTATGTACATTAGCCCCATTAATGTACACGATAGTCTTTGCCGTTTCGAGTACTGGACACGCTATCCTTTAATTACGAGTTAGAAACTCTGCCAACCGAGCTACCGCAGCCTTCAAAAATATACAATTAAAAATTCTAATTCACATGGAATGTCCTAATTTTGTCTTTCATCAACTGTTGGTGCATTAATATGCGCAAAAGCAATTACCATAATTAATTTCGAAAATGTATGAAAGTAAATTTTGCTTCACATAATATTAAGAAGAAGAGAAAATAGTCTTTGCTTTTTTTTTTTTTTTTTTTTTTTTTTGTGAAACGAAACCAACTAACGGAAAAAGCACTACAAATTATATTCATATGTAGACTGCTGGCTTCTGCATTAAAATATAGAGAGTCCACAATCCTTATATATTTAAGCTTAGAAGGCATGATCCTACCAAGCATTGATCGTAATCATTGTTGCTTGAATTTTATCTTGTAATAGGAACCTAACAAACCAACTAGACCATCGCGGGACAATATAGAAATGACTCTTCAATAATAATAATAATAATAAAGCTATAACCACGCCTTATATTCGCTTCAGCGTCGTAAACTGAAGCTTGTTTAGGTAAGTGTTATTGCGACGTAAGACCCACTCAACCAAAACTTCTTCCGTTACTTGATAACAAAAATATTCGGCTAATATTTGAAGTGCGATAGATATTTACACAAGAACTAGAACAAATATATTATTCCCATTATATAATGTATGATTTATTTATTTTCAATATCTTATAAAATTTTATCCAGTTTAGCAATTGTAGCTATACAGATCAATAAATAAAATTCGCATGAAATATTTGAACTAATAAGTGGTTAATATTTAAAAATATATAAAAAATTAATATAAAGAAAATAAATTAACTAATTCAGTTACTCCCGATAAACTAGCAAGTTGTGATTAATTATACTTTTGGGGAATCACCGAAGCGGGGAAGCCATCTTCCAATCCGTGGAGGATCAAAATTATGACAGCATGTCTGCGGACCATAATTAGGAATGCATCCACGACTGTCACCAATTTCCCATAGCGCAGTACTAGTGCGACGTTAAACCCAACCAAACAGCATGTTAAGGCCATCACAAAACTCTTTTCCGTATTTTCCTGCAAACGCACGCAGTGCAAATTATTTATTAACCCGCTAGTGCACGGTTGAAAGAAAGACACAGTTTTCATTCAATATTTGAATGGTTACAATACAACACCCCCAAAATAAAATCATACAATAAAAGTAGAAAGTATAAAATTTTACGTTAATTATAATTTTTCTTTTTTCACAGAATATATAAAATGTGTCTCTTAGATTGCACTTTAGTAAATAGGATAGGTTTCACAAACCCAACCCGTGTACTGGCGCGGCGGGTTAAAATTATTATTTATTAAAATCACTTTCCATAATAAATGTAGACGATTTTTATCTTAGTGAAGCATAACACTAAATGTCCAAACAAAGTTAATGTTCTGCCAACATCTGAGATTTTTTTTTTTTTTTTGTTAAAAATGGAAAAAATTTATAATTTCGTTTGAATCATTCATTTTAAAAGTATTGACAAGGAAACTTATATTTAAAATTTATACGCCCCGGGTAAATTTATCTTCCAACAGAGGATGAGAAGCGATGCCCCTATACATACAAAAAAGTTTTCCTGGTTGACTATTACTATGTTAAATACACTTTTTAACACTTTCCAACAAAGTTGAAAAGTGTTTATGACTTCGATTTGTCTGTCTGTCTGTCCATATGTATGTCTCTCTGTCCGCGCTCTAACTCCCGTAAATATTCATAATCGATGTATCACAATCGATGTATCCTATTGAAAATGGAGTGAACAATTTTATTGGTTTGTGTACAGGGACACCCGAAAGTATTCCAAAGCATTGCGTTCTATGAGAGGTATTTATATAAACCGCATTTTAATGCCGTTACTTTACACTGATCTTAATGAAATTGAAATATGTTATTCAAATCCACTATCGGATGTTCCCCATTGAAAATGGAGAAAATACCATCACTGGTTTGTATACAAGGACAACCGAAAGTATTTCACAACACTGCGTTCTGTGAGAAGTATTTCTGTAAACCAAATTTTACTAACTTTAATTTGCACAGATCTTAATAAAATTAAAACATATTATTCATATGCACAAAAGAATGTTTTGCATATAATACAGTATGATTAGCATTAGACTCACTGGGTCACACAAAAATATTCAGTTATACTAATGGGTATTATTGGAAATTTACTAGGATTGTATTTTCTTTTATATTAATCATTTTCATGTCTTTGTAAATGTTTTTAGCATTATCTAAGAAGATTGAAAAGTGTTAATGATTTCGGTTTGTCTGTCTGTCTGTCTATCATCGCTCTAACTCATGTAAATATTCATGGAATTTCTTGAAATTGATATATGATATTTAAGTTTACTATCAGATGTTCTCTATTGGAAATGGAGGGAATACTGCTACTTGCTTGTGTACAGGGACACCCAGAAGCATTCCAAAGCATTGTGTTCTATGAGAGGTATTTTTATAAACTATATTTTAATTCCTTTATTTTACTAAAATTTCAATGATATTGAAATATGTTATTCAAGTTCATTATCAGATGTTTACTGTAGTAAATGGAGTAAATATTACCACTGGTTTGTGTACAGGGACACCCGAAAGTACTCCAAAGCTTTCGTTCTATGAGAGGTATTTCTATAAACCAAATTTTAATAACTTTACTTTGAACAAATCTTAATAAAGTTGAAATATGTTACTCATATGCAGAAAAGAATGCTTTCTACAGAATGTAGTATGGTTAGTATTAGATTTAAATGGCCACACAAAAATATTCAGTTACATTGAGGGTTTTTATTGGAAATTTGCTGGAATTGCCTTTTCGTTTACATTAAGCGATTTAACACCTTTTAACATTTTTCAAAGCGTGAATATGATTTCAGTTTGTGTATCTATCTGTCTCGTCCTTTCGTCCATTCGTCCGTCTGCCCGCCCCCAACGTCAGTAAGTATTTTCGGAATTTTTAACAAATTATAGTACATGTTATTCAAATTCGCTATGGACTGTTCCCTATTTTAAACGTCATTACTATATCTTGTGGAACTGGTGTATGTACAGGGACACCCCAAAAAATACCCGTGCATTGCATTTTAGGCCAGACATTTTTATTTAACATTTATTGTTAATATGATAAAATAATATTTTGTATAGAATATTATTTTTTTAGCCTTCAGATTTACAGACTACACTAAAATATTCAGATACATTAAGGGCTGCAATTAGAATCCAAGGACAACGTCTTCTTTTGTGTTAAGCATTTTTAACACTTGCTAACAATATTTAAGAAGGATTAGGAATTCAATTAGTCTATCTGTATGGCTTTCTGAACGACTGTATGAGTTTCAGAACTACTGTTTGTCCGTTGTGTGATTACGTAGCATTATAAGTTATACGATGCAACAATTGCGTACATTTGCGAAGTGTTAATAATCAATGCGTTCCGCAGGATTGCTCGTTCTTTTTTTTTTTTTTTTTTTTTAACTTCACATTGAAAAGCTAAAAATAGTTTTAATTATGTGCATTTGTGCGAAATTTTGTCCTATACTACAATACTAAAAATTATGAACATTGGAATGACAGCGTCTCTTGTTAAACGATTAATATACGTAAACGACGACCACAGCACCAGTTTAGGTGAAAGTCCAATTAAATATCAAGTTTGTTCAATTTTGACCATTTGTTCGTGAGATACAACGTTTACAAAATTTTTGATATACACACATACACAGACATTCCAAAACGTGTAAATCCATCGAAAACCTGAGGTCGAAATTTTACACAAACTTACTGCTTTTATATTATATACATTAAAAAAAAAAAGATGAAAAAAAAATCTGGAGTGACTCCACTCGACTTTCCGAACATTGAGTAACTAACAGTTTTGTAGATAAAATAAAGAGAGAGGAATTGCTAAACAAACAAAAGAGAGAAAACCATAATAGAGTGTTTTTTTCTCCATATATCACACGAGGTTTTATTTAACGCTACTGAACTTTGAGCCCTTAGATCATAATGATAAAGAATTTTTCGTTTTGTCCCTGTAAAAATCTATAGATGCTAGATTCACCAAAATGCTTATAGTTAGTGCAACAGTGATTTATAATATTCATACAAATTTTCAGCTCAATTGAATAAGGCGTTTAGATGCTATCGCACTTTTAAAAATTTGGTCTCATAGGCCATAATGATAAAGAATTTTTCTTTGTGTCCCTGTAAAAAACTGTAGTGCTAGATTCACCAAAATCTATACAGTTGGTGCAAATGCGACCTATAACATGTGTACAATTTTTTTGCTCAGATTAATAAGGCGTTTAGACGCTATCACACTTTTAAAAATTTGGCCCCATTGGCCTTAATGATAAAGAATTTTTCTTTGTGTCCCTGTAAAAAAACTATAAGTGCTAGATTCTCCAAAATCTATACAGATTGAGTATCTGTGACCTATAATATGGGTATAAAATTTTTGCTCAATTGAATAAGGCGTTTAGATGCTATCGCACTTTTAAGATTTTGGTCCCGTAGACCATAATGATAAAGAATTTTTCTTTGTGTCCCTGTAAAAAAACTATAAGTGCTAGATTCACCAAAATCTATAGGGTTCGTACTATGGTGACTTACAATATACGTACCAACTTTCAGGTTAATCGAACAAAGCCTTTAGACGCTAGCGTGTTCACAAACATACACACATACACACATACACACATACACAGATACACACACACATACATACATCATCGTAAAAATAGTGAAAACGGACTCAGGGGACCTCAAAACGTATAGAAACATCAAAATCTCGAATTCGGATTTTTGACATGATTACAATACTTTCCTCACTATAGTGTTCGGAAAGTAAAAATGAAAAAGGAAAAAAAGAAATGTTTTTATTGATCGATTTAACATATTTTAAACCACCGTCATTCGTTTTCATGCTGCAACTTTATCATCGAGACTGGGCATGAGAACTGAAAATCGAAACCTTATTGGGAACAGTTTTTATACTGTTCGAAATACTAAACAATTATGGAATACCCATGAGTACAGTCCATTTTCTCCAATAATGAAAAAAGTAGTTTCTGCATTTTTTAAGCAGAAATTTGACGCCAGACTATCGACCAAAAGTTTCAGAGCGTGAAAAAGCAGCATTTTCTTTCAAAATTCGGATAAATCGATAAGTCTGCTTGCTGCTTTGTTCATGTTAAATATTTAAAAAGTACAAAAGCACGTCTCATATTTTTCCGCCAAATATAATAGTTTTTGTCAGTATTGGATGGTGTTTCTCTTCACCTATAAAATTTTATGTTGAAATAAAAGATTTGTTTTAAGCAACAAAAAGTAATAATTTTTGTTCTCAGTTCTGTCTGTTATTTTTTACTACCTGATACATTTAGAGAAAGATTTGTTTTGGGGTTGAATTTTCATAACTTAGTTTTTGCAATAGTTACACGTTTAGATGGTCTTTGAATCTGAAAAACCGGTTTTAAACAGTTCATGTAGAATGTGTTTATGTGACTACCTGTTATAATCATAATTTGAAAACAATGAATTAATTAAGTTAAAATTAGGCATCTTGAATGTATGACATATAGGGATGTCACATGAAAATTTTTATTAAGATTGGAAAATTTAAAAGAGGATTGTGGAAAGAACATTTTCTGTTATTTTCCATCACTTACAATCAGATAAAAGAAGGAAGTCTAAATTCAGTATTCTAAAATTATACTAAATCATACCCGCCAACATCCTAATTAATACTCCGTAGCATTGTTTGTCCTGTCTTTTTTTTTTTTTTTTCCACACCAGTAATTTTAGAGAGTATTTTTCTTCTTATTTAATCATTAGTACATTTGAAGACTATTACTCTTTCCTATATTTCTACATAATATTCTGTGAATTCATATTTGCACCATCAAAACACTATGGGTATAAATATTTTCATTTCATTAGAAAGAATATAATTATTGTGTATATGCATATGAATTATAATTATGGATACAGAAAAAGTTGAATATTGATGGAAGACTTGGCGTGGGATTATAAACAAGGCAAATAACAACGTCTAGAACGCCAAAAGTAAATAATAGGAAATCAGACAGCTGTTTCGGTAGCCTTTAGCGTACCGTCTTCAGTGCATAAAGAATTGTGAGAGAAGTGCTCTTATATATGTGAAAAGGAGGGGATTCAGCTTAGGATGATCAGCCAATAGAATTACGCGGAATTCGGGGGATTGACCAATAGAAAAATACAAAACCAAAGTTGTAAAAAATATGGAAGAAATTGAGAAAATGTGGACTGAAGGTATAATTTCCAACAATCAGGCAAATGGGGTACAGCGAAATGACAATTATCAATATTTTCAAGATTTTTCTAAATATGAAAAGCTTCAAGGAAGTCGAGTTCGACAGGGGATTTAGGCTTGTAATTTATTTTAGCTGAATCAAATTTAAAATTATGGTTTTCCTCCCAGCAGTGCTTAGAAATAGAAGATTTATTAGTTTCTTGTTTACGGACGTAATTAATATGTTCTTTAAGGCGGAATTTAAGACTGCGTTTAGTTTGGCCAGTGTATGATAAACCACGCTGACAGGAAATACTATAAATGCCCCAAGAATTATACACATCTATAGGATCTTTTAACTGAGAAAAGGTGAGTTTATTGGAAGGGGAAAACACTATTTTAAAATCATATTGTTTGAGAATTTTAACTATGGCATGACTAGATTTAGGAAAATAGGGTAAAACAATACTGATATTAGAAGAGACTGATTTAGTAGAAGAAGTACGGGGAAGTTGTAATTTTTGGATAGCTTTATGTATGTTATAACCTCTGTCAATTGCTATGGCTTTCAGATACTTGATTTCAGAGCTTAATAGAACTGGATCGGAACAGATATTAAGGGCACGGTTAACAAAAGCATAGAAAACAGCCATTTTTTGAGAAGGTGGGTTACATGAACGCGCATGGGAAGGTAGAGAGACAGCAAAATTTTTACGATAGACGGTGGTGGAAAATCTATCTTTAGTGCGTGAGACAAGGGTATCAACGAATGGTAGTGAGTGATTATTCTCTATTTCATATGTGTATTGGATATTACTGTCTATAGAATTTATAGTTTGTAAGACATGGTCAATATTATGAAGAGGTGTGTCGATAAACGTGAAAGTGAAATCAACGTAACGGATCCAGAAAGGGAAAGGCATTTTCTTAAAGAGCGTTCTTTCAAAATAATGCATATAAATATCAGCGAGAATTGGGGAGTGAGGAGAACCCATGGCAAGACCTTCAGATTGACGACAAAATTTCCTTTGGAATGAAAAAGTAGTTTGGGATAAACATATGTGGGTAAGAGAAATTAATTCATCAATTTCAAAGGATGTGAAATGAAATTATTTTAATCTCTTTTCAAGACAGCAGAGGGCACAACATTTAGAACATTAGTGAAAAGCGATTTTACATTGAGAGAAACCATAGTAAGGTTAGTTAGAGGGCAGTTTTGAATACTTTTTGGGAAGTTAAGGGAGTTCTTTAGTATAGATATTTGTGGAAAGAAGGGGAGCAAAAATTGTAGTGAGAAATTTAGCTAAACGATAGGAAGCAGTACGAATATTAGAGACTATGGGACGAAATGAGATATTGGGTTTGTGGACTTTTGGTAGAGCATAAAATCTGGCACAATTCGCTGTAGAAAGGATAAGATGAGGTTTAGTTGAGTTCAACAAGAAGGGGGAAGATTTTACAGAAGATTTAATTTTAAGTAATTCTTGAGAAGAGGGGTCACGGGAAAAAGGAATATATGGGCTATCATTAATTAATTTGGTAACACTATCGATATAATGTTTCTTGTCTAAAATAACAATCTGAAAACCTTTATCGGCTTTGTGACGATGAAATTTTCATTAGATTTTAATTCATTCAAGGCATTTTTTTCTGCAGAGGTGAGATTAGATTTAAAATTTTTTGAATTGTAGTTGGCATTGTTAAGGATTACATGCCGAAGATTTTCTTTCTGTTGGTCACTGAGACGAGAATTTTTGAAAGCTTTTTCAACAGGAGCAATTAACTGAGAGAAAGTTGCTCTGAAAAAATATAGCTTGAAAAAATAACGCCCACAGGCGGAACATACTATAAGAAAGACAAAAATAAATAAATAAATAAATAAATAAAAATGCGGTTGCGAAAGCATTTATAGTTCAATACTAATAAATTCTACATTTTAAAAAAAAATCTAAATGACTCTTCCCAAATAACTGTAAAAGACTACAAATAGTTACTGTATTCTAGATTTCTTATATTTATGGTGTTATTAAAAACGACTATGACTAGTTTTTATCATTATTTTGATTCAGATCATTATAGCAATGAATGTCCGTTTAAAATAGCGGTGTTTGTATGGAGGTTTTATCGGCAACGGTAGACAATTTTTTGGGGGAAATTTTATCTTATTCTTACCAGATAAAGAAAAAATAATTCAAAAAATATTTACAACTAATCTATATACAATATCTGAACTGGTAATTAGTAGTTTATGATTAATAAAGTTTGCTCTTTAAGACTTATAAATTCTGTACAAAATCTGAATGATTCTCCCCATAAAACTGTAACTGCAAAATTTTGTTGACAGTTGCTATATTCTAGATTCCTCATATTTATGGTTGTGACTAGTTTTTATCATTATTTTGGTTCAGATCATTATAGAAATAAATGTCTATTTAAAATGGCGGTAATTATAAGGAGTAGCAAATGTGAAGTTTTACCAGAAAACGGTAAAATATTTTTCCTGAAACAGTTCATCTTGCTCTTACCAGATGGAAAAGAAAAATTAATTCAAAAAGTATTAACAACTAATTTAGGTATGATATCTGTACTAGCAATTAATAGTTTTAGATTAACAAATTATGCACTTTAAGACTAATAAATTCAGCCCAAAATCTAAATGGTTCCCCCATAAAGTTGTAAATGCAAAAGACGAGAGACAGTTGCTATATTTTAGGTTCCTCATATTTATGGTGTTATCATAAATGACTGTGACTAGTTTTTATCATTATTTTGGTTCAGATCATTATAGAAATAAATGCCCAGAAAAGGGCGGTAATTATAAAGAGTAGCAAATCTGAAGTTTTACCAGCAAACGGTAGACAATTTTTAGTAAAAAATTTCATCTTGCTCTCACAGGATGGAAAAGCAAAATTAATTCGAAAAGTATTAATAAGTAATTTAGCCATGACTGATAAATTTTATACTTAAACAACAACAACAACAAAAAAAAAAAAAAATCTAAATGTCCCCCCCCCCCAAAAAAAAAAAAAAAAAAAAAAATCGTAAACGTAAAAGTTTGCAGACAGTAGCTATATTTCAGATTCCTCATGTTTATGGTATTATTAAAAATGGCTGTGACTAGTTCTTATCATTATTTTGTTCAGATCATTATAGTAATAAATGTTCTTTTAAAATGGCTGTATCTGAACGGAGTAGCAAATCTGATGTGTTACTGGCAAGCGGTACCCAATTTTTCATGTAAAAGTTCATCTTTCTCTCAGTAGATGAAAAAGTTAAAATTAATTCAAAAGTATTTATTAACGACTTGTATAGGTAGAATATTTCAGCTGGTAATTAATGCGTTATTATTCTTCAGAACGTTTAAATTTTTGTCCCATTTCGGTGATGAATTAAAATGGCTGTCGCAGTTACGTTAGAAAACACCTTGGCTAGAAACGATCGAGCTACTTTGGTGCCAAATTTCAAATTTTGTCAAGTGGGGCTACTGAAGATGATCCAAAATATAATTATTTTCTCTATTTTATAACACATGTACATTAAATGATTCCCTGTTATTGATACCGGATTCAAATATCCTCATATATTCAGTAGTTGATGAAAATTCAATGCTAAGAAAACTAATATATTTTCGATTAAGTTGAATATCGAAGGAAATGTACAGCTTTAGTATAGGACCCTCTTGGCGGCTTTTCGTTTACTATCTATGGTATCCGTTTTTCGGAACGTAAATGGCAATAGAAATTATATTTTTTGGTTTAAAATTTTTTAATAATATACTGTGAATAACAATTAAATATCCGTGCGAAGAATGGGCACAACAGCCAGAATAATAATAATAATAATATCTAAGATAGATATCTGTTACGTAATAGTATTAATTGAATATGTAAGTTGATAATTTACACTCTTATTGAATATAGAACTATTTTTGCTAATATTATAATAAAAATTAAGTAAAGTTTCTAATAAAAAAATTCATTATTTTACTTATATATATATATATATATATATTGTACAAATGTAGGAACTTGGAAACTTTAATTTTAAATACAAAAAAGTAACATTAGATGAGCGCAATGCTGCTCCTTGCTAATGTACAATATAAATCTAAATAGAATGAAAAAGAAAAACATCAACATATGTAACTGAAGAGGAGCGAAAGAAAAAATGGAGACAAAAGTATCTAAATGGCAGGGGGGAGTTGTGACCACCCCACTCCGGTTAAACATGTTTTACGACCGGTCAACACTCCCGGATACCTGATACTTTGTCAAAACATAGAATAAACTTACATGAAAATGGTAAAAAAAGGAATAAATCTCAAATAAAAACCTTTAAAACAATTTATAAGAAAAACCAAATCACAATTTAAAACGACAAACAAGAAAATTCATGAAGCAATATGCCACCCATTCAACAATATTCAAACTTAGAAACAAACAGTTAATGAAAGTTACAGTTAGTGAAAGGAAGAAACCTTAAAATCGAATTGATAAACGATTCAAAAAACGTGATTTACAAGTAATATAATCTAATTGGTAATATTGTTTAAGAATATTTAACAGAAAATAAAGAGGATAATTATTATCTATGGCAATTTGTATAAAATTAACTACAAAAGAGTCACTGTCATAACTATAAGTAAAAATTCGACTGCATCGAATAAGTTGGTTAATTATAATATTTCTGAATATATTTTTATGTAAACAAGAAGACCAAGGCGAAATTCGGTTAATTTTAAAATTAAAAGCATCACGTTTATCATAGATTTTAATTACTATTGTTTCATTATTAATACAAATATTAAGGTCTAAGAAATCAACACTATAATCATTGTTAGGTTCAGTTTCAATTAAATTTAAATTATTGGGGTAAAAATTAAAATTTAGTTTAAATTCTTCTTGTTCATATCCTATTAGAATATCATCTACATATCTTATATACAAAATTTCATTTAAAACATGAGTACCAAATTCATAATGATGTAAATAGATATCTGCAAGGGCAGAGGAACATCCTCCCCCCATAGGAATACCGTAAATTTGTTGGTAATATCCAATCCCATTATATAAAATGTTTTCATTTAAGACAATAGTCAAAAGGGCTTTAAATTTTGGAAATGTAATGAATTCTTGTAAATCATATTGTTCAAAGTAATTTAATAAAACCTGAAATAAAATCTGAATGTCTATAGTATTAAATAAATCAGCAAAATCAAAACTTACAACTTTTTTAACAGTGCTATTTGAAATTAATTTAACAACATTAACACTATTTTTAACAAAAAAACAGCCATCGATCCTAAATTTGTCAATTAGTTTATTTAAAATTTTTAACAGTTTGTCGTTAGCTAGAGTAAGATATGTATTACATGCTATTGTGACAGGACGAAACTTGATAGGGTTTTTATGTAATTTGGGAATGAGAGCTAAGTAGGGAAATTTAAAATTCTTGATTGTAAGACCAGTTTTTTTATATAAAGCAGTAATTCGATTTTTAATTTCACGTTCACTGACATTTAAAGGTTTATATAAATTGATGTCATTATAAGACTGAATTAATAAATCGTAATAGTATTTTTTACAAGTAAAAGCATAATTAGATGCAACTTTATCTAAATAGGAAATTACATAATTATTTTGTAGATCATTAATAGCACATTTTAATAAACGCATATTTAAATGTTGGCATGTATATTGATGTGGATAATAACTAAGAAAATGCAATATAAATTTATCTTTCCATTCATCAAATGAACATAATGGTAAACTATATTTTACAGCCATTTTATATATGAAACAGTCCAGATTAGTTGTAATAGAAGTTTTAATATTTCGGTTTTTTTCAATTTTAAAATTTGTGCCCAATTTCATAAATTTTTTTAAAGTAGAATTCTTTACAATATCTAAATTACCAGTTACAATATGATTATGATTATTGTCAAAACCTATAGAATCCGGTTTACAACAACATTGCAGTGGAGAATTACAATTTAAATTGCGTGAGATTTCATTATAGTTAAAAAGTGATCTACCAAGAGGGGTTTCATATTTAAAAGCTGCACTTATATTTATATTATTTAACGGAAAAGATTTTTTAATATTTCTAAAAATGTTTGCAAATGGAATATAATTAAAAGATTTATTGTAAAAATTAAAGATACAGAATTCTTTAGAATAAGTAATTTGATTGTCATTATATTTTAAATCGATATTGTATTGAATAGCTCTAACCTTAAGGTGTTCTAATACTATAGCATAAACTGTATTACTCAAATCTGTATTGGTTTGAATAACATCTTGGCAGTAATGCCACATATGTTTAATAAGTTTAATTCTTATACTATAAACGAAGTTTTTAATCCAATTTGTTTTTATCAATTGAAATTGTTTTAACTTGTTAACTAAGTTTGTTAAAGTGGTTTTTGTAAAATCTAAAGAACATTTATTTCTACGACCACCCCTGCGATGTCGTTTAACTTTGGTTTGATCATTCAGAGATGTAGAATCATTAATTAATGGATTATTATTGTTGTTTATAATAGATGAAATGGAAATAGTTTTGTCAAAAACTTGAGTATTTAACCCAAATGGAAATAAAGTTTTAAATTGATGCATATGAAAACTCTCCCACCATTTACGAGTATTTTCATTACTGACAATGTCTATTATTCTAACTACCATGTTTTCAATACCGTGATCTGAAAAGTGTTTAATTTCTAGAGAAGGGGGGGGGAATTTTTAGTATTGACATGATTAATTTGACTTCGGTGTAAATTGATTCTAATGTTAAGAGTGTTTTTAGTTTGTCCTATATAACTAAAATTACATTTTTTACAAGTAAGTTTATATACACAATTGAAAGTTTTACAAAAAATCTTATTTTTATGTGAATTATCGATTTGTGTTGGATCTGAAACGGGACATAATTTACAACGTAAATTATTACAAAGTTTATATTTAAAGCTACACATTTTAGGGTAGAAACTTTCGTAAAATAGATAAAATTAATTCAATCACTCCCCACAGCCACAATAAGAAAGTATGTTATATCCTTAAATTAAAAATACTTTAAAGTGAACTTTTAAAAAAAAGAACTTTAGAAAATGGTTCATTGTAAGCGCAATGCTGCTTTAGCAATGTCCATGAAATATTGTACAAATGTAGGAATTTGGAAACTTTAATTTTAAATACAAAAAAGTAACATTAGATGAGCGCAATGCTGCTCCTTGCTAATGTACAATATAAATCTAAATAGAATGAAAAAGAAAAACATCAACATATGTAACTGAAGAGGAGCGAAAGAAAAAATGGAGACAAAAGTATCTAAATGGCAGGGGGGAGTTGTGACCACCCCACTCCGGTTAAACATGTTTTACGACCGGTCAACACTCCCGGATACCTGATACTTTGTCAAAACATAGAATAAACTTACATGAAAATGGTAAAAAAAGGAATAAATCTCAAATAAAAACCTTTAAAACAATTTATAAGAAAAACCAAATCACAATTTAAAACGACAAACAAGAAAATTCATGAAGCAATATGCCACCCATTCAACAATATTCAAACTTAGAAACAAACAGTTAATGAAAGTTACAGTTAGTGAAAGGAAGAAACCTTAAAATCGAATTGATAAACGATTCAAAAAACGTGATTTACAAGTAATATAATCTAATTGGTAATATTGTTTAAGAATATTTAACAGAAAATAAAGAGGATAATTATTATCTATGGCAATTTGTATAAAATTAACTACAAAAGAGTCACTGTCATAACTATAAGTAAAAATTCGACTGCATCGAATAAGTTGGTTAATTATAATATTTCTGAATATATTTTTATGTAAACAAGAAGACCAAGGCGAAATTCGGTTAATTTTAAAATTAAAAGCATCACGTTTATCATAGATTTTAATTACTATTGTTTCATTATTAATACAAATATTAAGGTCTAAGAAATCAACACTATAATCATTGTTAGGTTCAGTTTCAATTAAATTTAAATTATTGGGGTAAAAATTAAAATTTAGTTTAAATTCTTCTTGTTCATATCCATTCAATGTCATGGAAGTGGTGTGTTGCCTAGTCAATCTTCTGTTCATTCAACTCCTATTAACTTAAATACATCTAGTAATAACACTCTATTTTACGAAAGTTTCTACCCTAAAATGTGTAGCTTTAAATATAAACTTTGTAATAATTTACGTTGTAAATTATGTCCCGTTTCAGATCCAACACAAATCGATAATTCACATAAAAATAAGATTTTTTGTAAAACTTTCAATTGTGTATATAAACTTACTTGTAAAAAATGTAATTTTAGTTATATAGGACAAACTAAAAACACTCTTAACATTAGAATCAATTTACACCGAAGTCAAATTAATCATGTCAATACTAAAAATTCCCCCCCTTCTCTAGAAATTAAACACTTTTCAGATCACGGTATTGAAAACATGGTAGTTAGAATAATAGACATTGTCAGTAATGAAAATACTCGTAAATGGTGGGAGAGTTTTCATATGCATCAATTTAAAACTTTATTTCCATTTGGGTTAAATACTCAAGTTTTTGACAAAACTATTTCCATTTCATCTATTATAAACAACAATAATAATCCATTAATTAATGATTCTACATCTCTGAATGATCAAACCAAAGTTAAACGACATCGCAGGGGTGGTCGTAGAAATAAATGTTCTTTAGATTTTACAAAAACCACTTTAACAAACTTAGTTAACAAGTTAAAACAATTTCAATTGATAAAAACAAATTGGATTAAAAACTTCGTTTATAGTATAAGAATTAAACTTATTAAACATATGTGGCATTACTGCCAAGATGTTATTCAAACCAATACAGATTTGAGTAATACAGTTTATGCTATAGTATTAGAACACCTTAAGGTTAGAGCTATTCAATACAATATCGATTTAAAATATAATGACAATCAAATTACTTATTCTAAAGAATTCTGTATCTTTAATTTTTACAATAAATCTTTTAATTATATTCCATTTGCAAACATTTTTAGAAATATTAAAAAATCTTTTCCGTTAAATAATATAAATATAAGTGCAGCTTTTAAATATGAAACCCCTCTTGGTAGATCAATTTTTAACTATAATGAAATCTCACGCAATTTAAATTGTAATTCTCCACTGCAATGTTGTTGTAAACCGGATTCTATAGGTTTTGACAATAATCATAATCATATTGTAACTGGTAATTTAGATATTGTAAAGAATTCTACTTTAAAAAAATTTATGAAATTGGGCACAAATTTTAAAATTGAAAAAAACCGAAATATTAAAACTTCTATTACAACTAATCTGGACTGTTTCATATATAAAATGGCTGTAAAATATAGTTTACCATTATGTTCATTTGATGAATGGAAAGATAAATTTATATTGCATTTTCTTAGTTATTATCCACATCAATATACATGCCAACATTTAAATATGCGTTTATTAAAATGTGCTATTAATGATCTACAAAATAATTATGTAATTTCCTATTTAGATAAAGTTGCATCTAATTATGCTTTTACTTGTAAAAAATACTATTACGATTTATTAATTCAGTCTTATAATGACATCAATTTATATAAACCTTTAAATGTCAGTGAACGTGAAATTAAAAATCGAATTACTGCTTTATATAAAAAAACTGGTCTTACAATCAAGAATTTTAAATTTCCCTACTTAGCTCTCATTCCCAAATTACATAAAAACCCTATCAAGTTTCGTCCTGTCACAATAGCATGTAATACATATCTTACTCTAGCTAACGACAAACTGTTAAAAATTTTAAATAAACTAATTGACAAATTTAGGATCGATGGCTGTTTTTTTGTTAAAAATAGTTATAATGTTGTTAAATTAATTTCAAATAGCACTGTTAAAAAAGTTGTAAGTTTTGATTTTGCTGATTTATTTAATACTATAGACATTCAGATTTTATTTCAGGTTTTATTAAATTACTTTGAACAATATGATTTACAAGAATTCATTACATTTCCAAAATTTAAAGCCCTTTTGACTATTGTCTTAAATGAAAACATTTTATATAATGGGATTGGATATTACCAACAAATTTACGGTATTCCTATGGGGGGAGGATGTTCCTCTGCCCTTGCAGATATCTATTTACATCATTATGAATTTGGTACTCATGTTTTAAATGAAATTTTGTATATAAGATATGTAGATGATATTCTAATAGGATATGAACAAGAAGAATTTAAACTAAATTTTAATTTTTACCCCAATAATTTAAATTTAATTGAAACTGAACCTAACAATGATTATAGTGTTGATTTCTTAGACCTTAATATTTGTATTAATAATGAAACAATAGTAATTAAAATCTATGATAAACGTGATGCTTTTAATTTTAAAATTAACCGAATTTCGCCTTGGTCTTCTTGTTTACATAAAAATATATTCAGAAATATTATAATTAACCAACTTATTCGATGCAGTCGAATTTTTACTTATAGTTATGACAGTGACTCTTTTGTAGTTAATTTTATACAAATTGCCATAGATAATAATTATCCTCTTTATTTTCTGTTAAATATTCTTAAACAATATTACCAATTAGATTATATTACTTGTAAATCACGTTTTTTGAATCGTTTATCAATTCGATTTTAAGGTTTCTTCCTTTCACTAACTGTAACTTTCATTAACTGTTTGTTTCTAAGTTTGAATATTGTTGAATGGGTGGCATATTGCTTCATGAATTTTCTTGTTTGTCGTTTTAAATTGTGATTTGGTTTTTCTTATAAATTGTTTTAAAGGTTTTTATTTGAGATTTATTCCTTTTTTTACCATTTTCATGTAAGTTTATTCTATGTTTTGACAAAGTATCAGGTATCCGGGAGTGTTGACCGGTCGTAAAACATGTTTAACCGGAGTGGGGTGGTCACAACTCCCCCCTGCCATTTAGATACTTTTGTCTCCATTTTTTCTTTCGCTCCTCTTCAGTTACATATGTTGATGTTTTTCTTTTTCATTCTATTTAGATTTATATATATATATATATATATTCAACCTTGAAGCATAAATTATAATTTCGCTTTATAAAACAAGTCTTTATGATTTTCTACTTTAAATTATATCTATTAAACAAATAAAAAAAAAACTGATCCATTAGGTAAATTCAGCTTTTAATTTTTCTTTATACAGCTCATTTGAGGTTGAATCTAAGTCTAACACATTTTTAAAGCTGTTTTTTTTTTTTTTTTAATACCGTTGTAGACCGTCATATTAGAAAACGAGTTGTTTTGCCAGCCAGCAAAGCTAATTGTAATGTTTATTTTAAAACAGACTCAAAATCTACACCTAGCTATCACCTTTATAACTGCAACTGCAGCGATGACGTTTTTCTGATCAGTTTATGCGTTTTAAAATAATTTTTAACAGCTGATTTCTGGTATTTTCTTTAATTTATAATCTGCTACCTTCAAATGTTAATGATTTTCTGTATGTTAATTTTATTTTCCTCTGTTATCCAATAAGAACAATTTTTATTTTATTTTATTTTATTAATAACTGTGTAAAACATTATCCATTAAAAATGATTAAAACTTCTCGTATAGGGTTACTCCTATTCCCGCAGAAAGTATTTATGAATTATGCAATATATTTCTTTTTCTTTAAATTGCAGAGTAGAAAGATTTAGTAGATAGTTGTGTGTATTTTCTAAATAACGTTGAATGTAATATTAAATACTACTAGCTTTTCCCAGGCAAAGCATCTGCGTGATAGTACCTACATACCTAATATAATTTAAAAAAAAAATCTGATAAATAAAATCACTCGCAGGAAACTTTCAGTTTTCTCCATTTTCTTTCTTACCTTTTTTTTTTTTTTTTTTTTTTAAATAAATCCTTGATATTTGTATTATAATTTCAATTTTGGAAAAAAAAAATTTCCGCTGAAAAGTTAAAAATTCTTAGAATTAAATTAAATTATTGTTATTTACAGAGGTTAATCCAGAACAAATTTAGTGCCGCTTGAGGCACTTTCACAAAGTCAACTTTTGGCAAAGAAGCACCTTCACAAAATCAACTTTCGTCGAAGAGGCACCTTCACAAAGTCAATTCTCAGCTACAGAGCTGCACATAAAAACTTTCTTTAAGTTTCACTGCATCGAACACATAATAAATACATCAATTTGGGTATATACTGTGGACAATGATAAATATCTAAGTAGTAAATAAATATATTCTCACCTTACACATAAGAAATTACTTGCCCCAAATACATATTTATTTTACAACTGTTCAATTTTATTTTTTAAATGTATTTTAAAATTAAATAAACTGCTTTTTACATTTTGGTTAATTATTCTAAAGCATTATTAATTTTCAAGGACTTACTTGATTTTTCACAAATTATTGTATAAATTCACAAACGGGGTACCATTTTAAAACACCTGGATTAAACTCTGTTATATTAAAAATCTGTACCCCGGAGGTAAAGACCACGATCTCCATTTTCTTGTAAAGAGAGTTAGCAACATGTCCTTGATGCCCATTTTTTGCTTCATTACATTATTACATTATGTCATTAATAACGTAAAGCGATTACTGCTGGTTGCAAAGAAGTGCATCTAAACAAGCATTTAAAGTGAAAAAAAAAATAAATAAATAAAAAATAAATAAATAAGTAAAATGGTGTTCTCCTGAAAATTGTATTTTTGTAACATAGAGTCCTTTACCTCAGGGGTACAGAATTGTATTTTAGTAGGATGATTTTGATTTCGATCAATAGATAGCGCCACCGTCGTTTTGCGGAATAGCCGAAGATGGTATGCGAGGCGTAACTGACTTTAAATTCTTCCAAATATATTCCTAAATACTAGATTTTGAGCATATTTTTCAACACAAAAGATTAATGTTTTTTTTAATTTCTTTAACCCTTTCATTCCCCGTGATGCCAATTGGAATCATAACATTTCAGGTTTTCTTTCTTACCATCAAACACTCCCGCTGATTCAAAATGAGCAATATTAAAATCTATATACATTTTCCTACCGAAAAATATGTATTTTAGATGATTCCAGTATCCATGTTGATAAATGAAAGTATATTTTACTCTATTCTCATAATAATATCGGGTTTGGGGCAATTTAAGTAAATTAACTGTTTGAAATATTTTTTATTTTATTTTTTAATGTTTATAATTTGTATTTTAATTAATTGCAATATGTATTTCTTCCAAAAAGTTGATATTTTTATTTATTGAAAAGTTATTATTTTAAATGGCATCAGTGGTTATATTAAACATAAATAAACACCTCTCAGTTGCTTTTTTAGCTGTATTAATTCGTTCGCTGCTATTATTCCTATTTAAAAAAATATTTATATAGTATTACCTTTGAAATATATTTATGCCTAAATATAAGATTCATTGTTTTATGGATGGAAAAAAATTGAAATGAAAGGGTTAAGAAAATGTGCATTTCAAGTGTATTAGGTTAAATTTTCGCTACCGAAATCCCTAGTAGCTGAATTTGTGATTTCATGAATCTGATCTCGGTTGACCAATCAGATAATATCTTGTCACTATGTATCGTTTCGACAAAATTTAATCGTAGCTGGTCCCCGTTAGAGAAATATTAGATAGATTATACAATAAATATCATTAAATCACGTAAGGTAATTATTTTGTTTTTGTTTTTTTAATTTAATTTAAACTCAGTTATAATTTCTTCTATATTCAATATAGAAGAAAGAACTGGTTTTAAAAAAAAATTTCGACTTCTGTTTTTTAAAGGATTTACATGTTTTGAGAAGTCTAGAACATAATCTGACCATTTCTAGAAGATGTCCATGTGTGTGATACGTGTATGACAAAATTTAGTGGCCACTGAATTTCAGAAATTACTGCAGAAAACTTCCTATAAATTTATATGCATGTGCAGCTTAATATAAATTAGCGCCATCAAAATTTGCTCACGGTCGTCGGTTGGTGACTAATCTAGATATACATTTTTAAATCCATCACGTAAGCTAGCTGATTATAGCTAACCTAAAGGAATTATTAAGGGAAACTAGTTTTTAACCCCCCCCCCTCCCCCATCATTCTATAGATATGAGGAACGTAATCGTGAAATTTTTTTACCTTGGTTTTTTGACATTTTTACTCGTTTTGAAGGTTGAGGAATAAAAAAATCACAAAATCGATTTAATGAACGTCTTCAGGGTGTCAGTGTCTTAGTAGGTTAGTGTGTTTGATGGTTTGTTAATCTGTGCACACTATATTACAAGAACAAATGGTCATAAAGAGATTAGACAAGTTTATAAATATCCCTCATATTAATGGTAAGAACCTTATTGATTTATAGCATTCTAATTTTAAAACTTCGTAAATTATTCGAAATTTACGATTTTCTTAACATGGGAGAATTGGCCAAAACTTCGCTTAAACGTGCATTGAAAGGAGTATTCTTACTGTAAACATGTCAGAACAGCATTAAAATACCCGTTATGATGCTGCCATGAGCATCACTATAACTACGAAAATTCAATTTAGCATCATATGTTACTTGAAATTTACGAATTTCTTAACATGGCAAAATAGAGCAAAATTTCGCATAAACAACCATTGTCCTGGCATTTTCATCTTAAATATGTCAGATTACTTTTAAAATATCAGTTATATTGCTGGCATGAACATCATAGACTATAAATTTCCTAATTTAAAAAAATTATAAATTATTTGAAATTTACGATTTTCTTAACGTAGCAGAATATGGCAAAATTATGTTTCAACGTTCACTTTTAGGGATATTCTCATCGTAAAAATGTTAAACTACTTTTCTAAAATATCCTTTGGGATACTGATGTCATTGAATACGAATACTCTAATTTGAGAATTTTTCGAAAATTACGATTTTTTTAACATAGCAGAATAGAACAATATCTCGCATGAACTTATGGAAATAATTGCATTGAAAATAGTATGAAATAACATTTAAAATGAAATACGAAGCTGACTCCAGTAAAATTAATTAACCAATTAGGATAATGTAAATGTATCGAACCGAATAGTCTATTAGATCGGGCATTTTAGTCTGTTATCATGTCGACTGAATTTATTTACCTTAGCATGAAAAACAATTCCTGCAAAATCTTGTATACCCTGTGGTAGAAATTTATGAGAACAAATATATGGTGAGGAACTAACAAGGAAACACTCAAAAGGTGTCGTTTTCAAAAAATATTGAAAAAATATATATATGTGATTCTACTTTTCATGAAACACCAGAAAGGAAAAAAAAAATATCGGCTGAAATGAATTATAGCGACCACAAAAATTATCAAAATTAAGCGTTTTTGTCGATTTAGCGCTGTTAGGTGATAAGTTCGCTAGCACCGAAATTGCCGTGTACGAACAGAACCGTGTTTTGCTTCTCCGCCAAGTACTCAAAATCAATCGCCCAACAGTGTGAAATCACCAAATATGCTTAATTTTGATAATTTTTTGTGATTGCTGTATTTCATTTCAGCCGATAATTTTTTCACTTTCTGGTGTTTTATGAAGAGTATATTTTTTTCAATATTTTTTTGAGACGACACCTTTTGAATGTTTCCTTGTAAGTAGAATCCACTCATGAAAACTAGATTTTTGTTTTCTCGGAAGTTTATCGTGCATAGAATTCTTTAAATACCATATTTTTTTTTTTTTTTTTTTTTACTTGAAAAAAGTTCTGGTGTTGAAATTAATTTTATACTTGGAAAATTACATAATCTGTAAAAATTAGTTTTCACACCTAAACGCGTTTAAAGTTTTCTAACATATTTAATTTTCCTCGGTCGGAGAATCTCTATTAAGCATGATAGAAAACTTTATAAAATATTTATGGTGTTTAATTTTTTTTTCGGAAATTTCCCCTTCCCCCCACTCCCCTCATCCCCCCCAATCCTAATTTTTGTAATAATTCTTTTGAACTATTATGCTATCTTCACGTTGTAAGATGTATGCCGAAATGCTCATCTACGATAAAATACGGTTATTTTTCCCGAGAAAAATAAATAAATACAGGCCCCGCAGCGTTCCTAAAAATTTACTCGCGTTTTATTATATTGCCACCACTATCATTAAATACTTTTTTCGTGAAGGTTTTAATGTTAAACTGTTAAGTAAAGAAGTGTTCGTTTAAAATAGTGGTGCCAATGTAACAAAATTATTCCTAAAATTTGTGTGTGTGTGTGTTACAATTCTATAATTAGCAAACCGAATGATAGATGCACGTCAACATAATATCTATCAGAATATGCAAACCTCTCACGATCCAGAAAAATATCCTATACTATGAACCGGAGAATAAATCAACTATATATAACTAATTTTTCTTTTATGTTAATATGGGGAAAAGAATGCAGTTTGTCTAAAACAAACTTTGTTTTAACCCTTTGAGAAAGAGACAGTAAATATGTTGTTTGATGGGTATACGAAAGTTTACAATTTAATGTGTTTGTTCCAGCTTAAAGTGTTGTACATTTAATTTTTTGAGTTTTACAGAATGTAGCATCAATGCGTTGCCTTATATTATCTTTACAATATAACATGAATTAAATTTGAATTATAAGGTAAAAAACTTTTTATAAACCATGTTTTTAAATTTTCTATTGAATCATAGCTATAGAACTAACTACATTAGCACTTTATCAATGCGTATGAAATCTTTAAAGTGATAATGAAGTCAATTTTTGCCAGATGCATAATTTAACTTCTTACAATTTTTTAAAGTCACGTTTAGTTAAATGTATTTATTTTTATGTCGAAAGGAAATGAACTCGTAATTTTTTTTTGGCAACAATTAAATTATAGCTAATATTTTAATGGCTACTTATAAGGTATTAGGAGGTTACTATTTTCATATTTTAATTAATTATAAGAAAACTATTCGAAAATCGACTTCGAAGTATTGTGTTGTCATCGGGTTGTGAGCTCTTGTGAAATTTTCAAATGTCTAGCTAGTAGGGAAGTTAGTTAAAATTCGATTGCAAGATTTGGATAAACAAACAAAAAAGAATAGAAGTTAATAAAAACATGGTATAAACTAACATTTGAAATTAGTAAGATAAATTAGAAAAAAGTTAGTAAGTAAATTGATGTTATTTGAAATAGCTATTATTAAATATATTTTAAAATCTTTCCCCAACTGGTCTAAAACTATAAATTCAGTATAATACTTTTTTTTTTTTTTTTTTTTTTTTTTTTTTTGTATATGAACAGTAAACATTATATTACTTTAAAATTTTATTTTTCTTATATGGTGAGAGACCTGTTTCTATCAGACAAAATAGACCAAATGAAAACGTTATTATTTATTTTTTTTTTCCATTGGCATCAAATTAAAAGTGGCAATTTATAACTCATTACAGATTAAAAAACTTTTACTATTGTTTTTTATTCAAAATTAAATTATGTATAAGATAGAATTATAATTATTATTTTTCTAAATGTAATTTACCTTTCTTTTCCCAGAACTAAAAGTTATTCAACTTGTAGAAGGCAGTTTAATATATATATATACATATATATATATATATATATATATATATATATATATATATATATATATATATATATATATATATATATATATATACATGTATATGTATATAAAGCCTTTCGTTTAAAGTGACATTTTGTTTAGGACAGAATTTTAATTTGTAAATTGCATAAGAGAAAAAAGTTAAAATTGTTTGGTCCTTAGATATCATAAACATTATTTTTTTTCTAATATATAATATAGTATTGTTGATGAAAACTTGTAAGGACTTTTTCATGTAATACTTAGAGATAATTTTGCAGATTTATTTTATTTAATATTTACAGATAATTTACATTTATATGCCGGATGATCCAAAGATTACAGAAAAAATAAAAACTATATAGTTAAAAAATTATTGACAGTAGCACTATGCGGTTTTCACTGAAATACTCAGAGAAGCATAAGGTTTTTTCTGTACAAGAAAAAAATTATTAGTTAGATTTTTCATCATTAGATGGCACTGTATTCACACTATCCTTAGGGACCCTATATAGAGAGAGACTGGACATTGGCGCGCCGACTTTTTGACGAAATTCTCCATTTTAGTGCCAGTTGCTCCATTGCTTATCATTACGCTGAGAAGAAATTTTGATTATTTTACATCATAATCGAAAAAGAACTTATTTATTACATTTTTACTTTGTTGGGAGATAAACTGCTTTAATTTTGGAATACTTTTAAAAGATAAAAATACATAATTATTTATTTTATATCATGCTTTAAATACTTTGAATTCTCTTATTGCATGCTGTTTTACGTATTTATTTCCTAACATATGAGATAATTACATTATTTATTTGCTAGCTATTAGTTTTTAAGTTCTGTTGTGCACTACATTTAATATGTTAGATCTCAATGTATTTTTCTCATATATTTTAAAATACATATTTAAAATAACTATATAAAAATCTATTTTTTGATTTTTTGCTTGCACGGAAGATGTATCAGATTCCTTAAAATAAATTAATAAAAATAAAGAAAATAAGCTGCTTATTTGCTAACATGTGAAATATAAATTTCTTTTAAATAATAATTGCCATAATAAATTTTATAAATAATATTTAAATAAGTAATTATTTTTATTTACATATTATTAAAAAAAAAAAAAAAAAAAAAATCAATGAAGTAAGCAAATGTAAATAAAATAAATAAAAACATTTTTAAATTTCATTTCAAAAAATATTAGTTAATATTTTTACAAATTATTATTAATAAAATTTTTATTTTTAATATTTAACTAAGTCATTATTATTAGTAATGCGTAATCGAAATAAATGAAATATGTATTTTTAGCTTGTAAAAATACTACGTAAATATTTTTACAAAATAATAAAAAATAATTTCCGTTCTTCTGCCGTAGTTTTACATTTATTCATGAATTACTTGACAAAAACTAAGATTACCATATTTTTGTTAAAATTTTTTTAATTTTTTATGTATAGAATGTATGTCCTCAGAAAAAAATAAGGTAGAATTACTTTCACTAAGGTAGAATTGCTTTCACAATCAACGTATTTTGCAACAAAAAATTCCTCTATTTTCCGATAGGAATTGAAAAAGTAACCCTTTTGAATGTTAAAACAAAATTCGTTTTTCTTCAAGTTTTTTTTCTCTAAGACGAAAAAAATTACATATTTATATTCTGCATTACTTTCTGCACAAATTTAGCACAATTTCCTTTCATTTATGTTGTATAGTAAAGCGTCAATCGCGAAGAAAAAAGCATTACGTTCTACGGGGATCGCTCCGAATTGGCACTAAAATGGCCGACTTTCGGTCAATGTCCAGTCTCTCTCAATATAGGGTCCCTAACTATCCTCTCACATTTTAAACAGATACGTCTTTTCAATTGATGCCATATTGCGAATGCTGATAGATCTGACTTTCTCATGTTACATATGATTTCAAATATTAGAGAATATTTAAATGAAACATTTCTTGTTAACTGTTCTAAAAAGAAAATTGTTGAGAAATAAAGCATTGTTAGTTAAGCTTTATTGTGAAAATTCCCAAATGCTCAACGACTGACGGCCATGACACTGAACATTTATAGCCCTAGTTCCGTTGTTGAATGGACTGTGCCACTGTGAAAAGTAATTTTACAATTATAGCACCAGCTCATGGAGAAAAAATAAACTAATTTAGTAATAAATCTTTCGTTACTTTTAAAAAATCGTGTCTTTCTCTTCATTTCATTGAAAACCGGATACTGCCAAAACCGGATACTGCCGGATACCTGCTACGGCCAATACTTTTTTTAATACAGTAGAACTTGGATAATTCGAAGTTGAAGGGACCAGAAAAAAATTCGAAATATCCAGAAATTCAAATTACATATACTATTTTGTCAAAAAAAAAAGAGATAAATTAAAAAATTAAAACTCTACGATCAAAGATTTAACAAATAAACTTTATATCTAAAAAAAAACTGCTACATCCCCCCCCCCCATTAAATCAATATTTTTTACGAGCTTAATTATTCAACACTTTTTAAAAAATGGTCTGATATTTTTTATTTCTTCTTTAAGTACAATCTTTGTGTCATAACATATAACTTGATACAAAAATAGAATCTTCTTCATTAGGCATGACTTTCAATTAAAAAAAAAAAAAAATCCTCAAAGTTCATGTATATGCACCATATCTTCTGATGCACTAGTTAGGGGCTTCTCTTGTATTTCCTTATCCTTCTTTTGAAAGACTGTTAAAATATATTAGCTAAGAAAAATCTCGGGAACAAATTTTACAGTAATATTTTAAAGGTAAACGTACAAAAAATTCGAACTATCCAAAATAGAAATCGAATTATCCACGATTTTTTAACATTATTTTAATACAAAATTCAAGGGACCGAGTAAAAAGTTCGAATTATCCAGAATTTCGAATTAAAAAAGTTCGAATTATACAAGCATCACTGTAATATAATTTTTATATTTTCTGCGACTTTTGGATCATCCGGAATATGATTGTTGATAAAACAGTCAAAAATACAATTAGACGAATATTACAATTTAAAATGACTGATGAATAGTGAAAATTGTCCTATATAATTGTCCTATTATTGTCCCATATTATTGAATAAAAAATTTAAGTAAAAAAAGATTTTTAACAGTAGACGCTTTTTATTTTGGAGCCTTGACAAGCATAAAATAAATAATTATAAGATAAAGAAATTTTATAAACCATGTTTTTAAGTTTTCTATTGAATTATAGCTATAGAACTAACTACATTAGCACTTTATCAATGCGTATTGTTACGAAATTGTAAACAATTGTATTTATTTTTGTATAAATTCTTTCAAAGAGGTTTAGTAAGTTGATAAAATGTCAATTTCCTGCGTTTCCAGCTCTTTTTCGCGTTAAAATAGCTTAATTTTCCCTTTAAAACGCATTAAAAAGATCCAATAGGCAGGTAATGGATTTGGCACAAATTTGGCGACTTTTTTGGTGACTTTTGGCGAGAAAATCCTTATTATCGATATACGAAAGATGGACGTTCTAATGCGATTGGTTAAGGAGTTACGGGAAATTTGAATAATAAAAAGAAAAGTTGGTTTTAAAAATAAAATATTAATCCTTTCAGAACAACATATATTTGCATCAAGAACTACATTAGCACTTTATCAATGTGTAGAAAATCTTTAAAGTGATAATGACGTCAATTTTTTCCAGACGATAATTTAACTTTTTACAATTTTTTAACGCTCGTGTTTAATTAAATGTATTTATTTTTACGACGAAAGAAAATGAACTCGTAAAATTTTTTTGGCAACAATTAAATTATAGCTAATATTTTAATGGCTATTTTTATTGCTATTAGCTTATTATTTTC
Source organism: Salticus scenicus (assembly GCA_963930645.1). Taxonomy (NCBI): domain Eukaryota; kingdom Metazoa; phylum Arthropoda; class Arachnida; order Araneae; family Salticidae; genus Salticus; species Salticus scenicus. The sequence continues at coordinate 107,670,877 of OZ005655.1, forward strand.
ATTTTTTAATTAATTAAAAGAAAACTATTCTAAAATTTGAAAATCTGACTTCGAAGTATTGTGTTGTCACCGGGTTCTGAGCTACTGTGAAAGTTTCAAATGTCTAGCTAGTAGGGAAGTTGGTTAAAAATAGATTTCAGATTTGTACCGGACAAACACACAAACAAACAAGAATAGAAGTTAATAAAAACATGGTAAAATTTATTCTTGCAAAGACATTCTATAAATAAATGAAAGTTTCAACACTAAGAAAATTTTAGAGAAAAATATAGATATTTCACTTTTACCAGTTATAAAAATTTTTAAATATTCAAAATATTTTTAAAAGCTATCGAGGCCATAATCATTAGTTTCTACATAAGTATTTGTTAAGACATAAATTTCAAAGGTCTCGAAAGCTTTTTCAAATGTTTTGAACATTTAAAAATTTTCATCTCTGGCAAAAGTGAAATATCTATATTTTTCTCTAAAATTTTCTTAGTATTGAAACTTTCATTTATTTATAGCATGCCTTTGTAAGAATAAATTTTTATTTCATGCTTTTCAGGGCTCCAAAATAAAAAGCTTTTACTGTTAAAAAATGTTTTTTTTTTTTTACTTAAATTTTTATTTTCCGCTTTTTAGTTTAAAAAAAAAGCTTCTAAAAAAATTAATCAAAGGATACTGTGTAGACTTTGAAAGATTTTCTTGTACCACTTGACACCTTTTCTATTAATTATATCCAAAAATTAACACATCGGCCCTTGGAGAATTGAACCCACGACACGCTCTAACCAAAAATCAAAGAACAGTAAAGAAAAGTCATAGAACATGTTAAAAGTTTCCAACAAATACTTATACAAAAAGAATATTGTCCTCGAATGTTTTTTAAAGTATTTTGAATATTTAAAATTTTTCCTCTCTTGCAAAGTGAAGTATATTTTTCTTTAAATATTTATATTTTTGTTTCAACAATTTTCTTATCGTTGAAATTTTTATTTATTTTTTTATAGCATGTACTTGCAAGTACATATATATATATATATATATATTCTTAAATACATTTATATTTTGTGCGTTTTAGTAACTAAAAGAAGCTTCAAAAAAATTAATCAAAATTTTTAGGATAGTGTGTAGACAATGAAGGATCTTTATTTTATCATTTGACATCTTTCCTATTGGTTATCTGCAATAAAGTAGCACATCGGCCTTCGAGGATCGAACTTACAACCATCGCGTTATCAACATGACGCTGTATTCAACTGAGCTAACGAGCGACAAAAAAAAAAGGTGCTAACATTTACGTTAAAGTGCAGGCATTTTGTTTTTCAGTGTTACACGATGACACATTGACAAAATTCAATTTCAATAAATAGCTTCTAAAAAAATTATTTATTTGTGTATTTTTTACTTAAAACTTTTTGCTTTGTGTTTTTAACATCTAAAATATTTTGTTTTTTAATATCTTAAAAAAAAAAAAAAAAAAAAAAAAAAAGAAGCTTCTTAAAAATACTCTTCAAAAATTCTTAGGATACTGTGTAGTCAAAGAAAATTATCTTTTATCAATTGACACCTTTTATACTAATTATCTGTAAATATTAGCACGCTGGACCTTCGGGAATCGAACTCTCGCTTATTAACTTATTAACTTAACGCTCTAACTAATTAAGCCAAAGAGAGACAAACGGAACAGTTTATATTTATTTTAAAATGGAGGTCCCTTGTATATTAGCATGGTGCGAAGACACAGTGACAAAGTCAATTTCATATGAAAAGTTTCTAATAATTGTTCCTAAAAATTGGCAACACTGAAATGTAATGCTTTATCACAGTTTTATTTATTTATTTATTTATTTATTTTGTCTTAGGTAAAGTGAAATGGAAAGAATACAAAAGAAGATTATCTTTAAAACCATTTATTAGATAAAAAGATCGAATTGTCATCATATACAGAAAAAATTATTACATGCTTTTGCAACAAATAACTCGGTAAACGAGAACACTTGAAAACGCCGTAGCAGACAATGCGTATAAATAGCCGTATACTGAACAAGCGTTACGTGGGTAAGTCGGTACTTGAGATTCAGTTTGGGTAAGAGGGGAGCAGTCAAGCTGCTGTCATTATAAGTTCTGAAATATCCTATTTTAAACAAAAGTTATATATTCTTGAAACTTTTAAATTTCTGTTAAATTTTGAGAACAAGAACCAATACGTTTGTATACACATAAACTTATTTTTGTACAGAAAATCTACAAAAGCAAACTTATAAACACACATATAAATTAATTTATCAGTTTACTATTTCTGAGATAACTTAAAAACAATTTACATATATTGTTATCCTACAAATAATAAAAGTTTTTGTCATTAATAGTTTTTGTTACAAATATACTTAGAGACCACTTATTTAAAATTTTGTTGAGTGGGCAAGAGGTAACTAATTTTTACATTTTTTTTTTTTCATGGGGATTTTTTTTTAGGTAAAGCTGAAAGCTCTGTATAAAAATTTATTTGTTAGGACAGCCTTCTTTCAAAGTATGAACTTTGTTTTCTATGATATTTAAAAGGTTTTGAACTTAAAAACATTTTTACAAACTATGAAAATTTCTATAAATAAAAACTATTATGTGATCCACTCTAAATGAATTAATATTTCATTAAGCAAAGAGATTATTGAATTATAGTATTAGAACAGATGCTAGAATAATGGGATTCTTTGAAAAAGCATTAATTAAAAAAGTGACATCCAAACTATATAACTACAAAAAGTTCAGCTACTTTAAATATAAAGTATATTGAAAAACATTCATGGCAAATTAAAATATTGTATACTATAGCACCTTTGTATAAAAATCGGCACACATATTAGCATAAAATACAAACCAAGCACCAATATTTTATGTACAGCTAGAACTAAGACTGGGTCAGCACTGTACAAAATTATTAATGCTAAAACAAATTATTTTGTAGTTAATAGAATTGCTCAAGCAAAACATTTTTTACAGAAACACATCAAAACATCAAGTGGTACACACAGTATAACTTGTAAAAAATGTTGGTTGCTTTTCTAAAAAAAAATGCTTGCGTACAAACGGGTTTTTAATATTGAGCAAAATTTCCGAATCTTAGGATTACGTATCTGTAACAACTTCTCAACAGTTTCTCTTGGATCTATCTGTGTTCTTAGTTAACCCCTTTATTTAACTGTCCTCTAAGTATACGATATTATTTTAAGATTTATCTATTAATCTATGAATTATTTATCTTTTTTTTTTTTTTTATGTTTTTTAAATCATGTTAAAAATGAATTTAACAATATAACATATTTTTATATCTTTTAAAAATTATGTTTTATGATTAATTTCTTTCACATTAACAAAATTCAGCTAACCTAATATGTAAATTGCATTCTTTAAAATTATATATATATATATATATATATTTTCCACGTTTATAGAAAGTTTTATTTAAACTTATAGTTATAAAAAGTTATAATTTAAAATTTTCTGTTTTGTAATTTATATTTTGAAATTTTGATGTTAGCGTTTTAAACATTATCTACCTTTACTTTATGTAATATTTAGTCTTAATATTTATCAATTTAAGGTAATTTTTGACTCGTTTATTGTCAAATGGTTTTCAAAACTTAAAGGAACAAATTTTATTTTCGTAAGAAAATATTATGTCAAATGTCAGTTACGACAAAATGAAAATGATAATTGCAAAAAAATTGAAAATATGCATTTTATACAAAGAAAATAAAAAACTAGTGAGAAATTCAGATATTTGTAATTTTACAGGTCTTATTCTTGTAACATAAGTTACAATTAAAATTAAAGAATGTATTTGATTAATGGAAATTTTATGGATAAAATTATTATTATTATTAATTGAAGTACATAATTATTTTTAAAATTCCCTAACCCTTCTCAGAAGAATTTTAAATCCAAAATTTCTTATATATATATTTTTTATAATATATGATATGATATCACTCATTCTAACAAATTTAAAATAAAATACTTTATAAAGGTTTTAACATAACTTAAAAATAAAAGTTGTTTATGGTATTAATAAATTTACTGTTATGAAAAAACTTTTCTTTCAAACAAGAGCATTAAAAAAGGATTAGCATATATATTTTTTAATTTTAAATTAAACATTGAATCAATAAAATGCCATCATACTTGAGCAATACTATATATACATTAAACACATACATGTATACATACATATTTATATATATATATACCAATAGGGTTGGTCATAAAAGCTAAGTAAAAGAATATTTTTACTGGGATAGCTTTTAAGACAGAAACAAAAATTAAATGTATAATTAAATATTTACACAAGAAATTATATTCTTCACAATTTATGACACATTTTCCTTTAAGGGATACAATATTAATAATTATGTACATCTTCTGCTAATCCAAAACTTGCATTCTTTTTTTATCTTTAGTGATTAAAAAGCAATGAAAAATACTAAAAATATCAGTACAAATCAGATACTCTTAATATTTTATAACAAATATATTATATTTTATGGTATTTTTCATTTTTCAAGCATAATTTACAAAGATTTTTGTTTCAATACACTTTGGTAGAAGTTACACTAAATATACATAGATGAGAAAGTACAAATATATGTGGACTTAAAAAATGAGATTAATGATATTTTACAAATTTACTCAGTACAACTTTTTATTTATAATGCAAATGGTATATAACTCAAATGGTATATAATGTAAATAGGCTTATAAAAAATATTAACAAAACAGTATTTATTTTGAAATAGATACTAATTACTTTTTAATATTTTGCTTAACTGACCAACCCCGCATACTTACAAGTTCTCCAATCTTGTTTAAAAAAAAATTTTTGAAATACTAATTACTACACCTAAAATTTCTACCTATTTATTGTAAAAGAATTTGTAGGAGTGGTCTACATATGAAAATGAAGCACCTTCGTGAAATATTTTTCAACACAATGGATGTTTGTGCCAAAAAAGTAAATGCTTATTCTGACCTAGGTAAAAGTATCGAAACAAATCTAATGAATAGAACTAACACTTTAAACTAATAAAAAGAAAACTTTCTGTATTAATTTATTGTTCTTTTGTATAAAAGCTAAGTAAACACTAATAATGTTTAAGTCATATGAACGATTCTTATTTCAAATTATTTTATTTTATTTTATTTTTATTTTTTTTTTTTTTTTAAGTCTGATGTGAATAACTTTTCCTCACAGTTTTATTAATATTTTAAAAGAAAATTGACATTTAAAATATCGATAATCTATTGTAATTTTGTAAAAAAATAAAAAAAAAATAAATAAATAAATAAAAAAAAAAAAAAAAAAAAAAAGACCTTTTTTAAAACTTTTAAAAGTACTTTTTGTTTTCGTAATTTTAGTATTATTCTTAGTCAAAATTACTTAATTTATTAATTTATTTATTTTTTATTTTAATAATTTATTATTATTATTATTATTTTTCATCATTTTATCATATGAATCGACAAAATTGGTGTATACATATATATAGTTTTTTCCCTAATTTGACCTATTTTGTTTAAGAAGCCTTATCAAACATTATATCTTAAGCACATTTTGAGCAAAAATGTGAAAAAGATGAGCAATAAATTCAGTGTATATGCTACAAAAGTGTAAATTTGTTCCACTTTTTTATGATGATATTGTTTTGATGAATTGTGCTGTTTCAAAACGCATAATAAGTGCTGAGATGAAATATGATATCATTATCAAGATTTTCTAATTTTATAAATAGCTATTTTAATACAATATGGATTTATCTTGCTAAAAAAGCTTTGATTATTAATCAGAGACGCGAGATATTAGTTTTAATCTGTGAACTCCCACCCACAGTCTGATTTGGGAAAAAAAAAAAAAAAAAAAAATTAATCAAGCAATAGAGATTGTATTAAAAATTTATTGAATAGGTTTTGGAAGTCATTAATGTGATTTTATTTATTTATTTACTTATTTATTTATTTATTTTTAAGATACTTTTAAATTTACATAAAGAGTGTACATATAAATTTAAAAAAAAAAGTCTTTTCGACCGAGTTAGTATTATTTTATTAATCCTGAGAATAATACTTTAATATTGCATTGAGTATCATATCAAACTGAAAACCTCAGTTATAAAAAAGATTGCACGTTGCCCTACGTATATTAAAAATGATAGTCGTATACATATGTGATACTCGTAATACGTATATTAGGTGGTTGTAATTAAAAAAGAAAAATAAATAAATAAATAAATAAAATAAAATATTTCCTGAATATTAAGGAAAAACCTTCCATTCAAAAGAAAATTATAGAAATGTTTATTGTTGTTTATACATAATCTGATAATAAAAAGACTACCAAAATTTGGTAAATTTTTCTCGTATGATTGAAGCAACACTTGTGTTCTAATGGTTGCTCGCAAAATTTTCGTATAATCAAAAGATCAAGATCTTGCAAACAGCTGAAGAGAATCAGGTATCAGAAATAATTTTTTGAGGTATCGTAAAAACACATTAACCTGTTACCTGCAGACGAAAAATTACGAGTTTCGCTTCAAAGTGCCACTATTCGCCTTCAACTCTGAAATAAGTAAATCTTTTGGAAACACTAATGAAGATCACTTTCATGGTTATTTTATTACATTGTCAAACAGTGTCAATAGTTTCACTGGTAGCAATACAATACAAATACAAAGGTACGTACTTCAGAAAGACGTATATATACGCCCGGGACAGTTAAGGGGCTAATAGAAATTCAATCATGCCCCATAAGAATTTATTTTGAGATGTTATTGCTCTTTTTTATTTCAATCATGTGAAAATTAAACAAACTGAAATCTGTATGTATTTCGAATCGCTGTAAATAACCAAGCTCAAATAGTACTTCGAATTTGGTACCTTTTGAATAATAAAAAGTACGCCATTCCTTTAGATGGAAAGACTGACGTTAAGTACTTATATATTTCACTGAAAAATATCAGTGTAAATATTCAATAATTCCTGTTAGCTCCAAAAGCGTTAACGAATTTCTTAACAATGAAATTGCACGCGTAATGTCTTAAATTGATAAATTCGTTTTAAAACAAACTGTAAAACTAACTGTAAAATGTGTATGAGACATATAATGATAAATAATATTATCGGCCATATGTTTAATAATCATGTCTAACAAATAACTCATAATAGACTTTATCCAGTTTAGATAGAGAAGGGTATTCTAAATTAAATCATTTAAGGATTTCTTTGAAGTCGTTTATTTTAAATTTATGGTTAATAAAGTTAGTATTATTTTTAACATATTCATTTAGATTTAACAATAAGAAATACCTCTTTTTTCAAATGCGTTATTGGTTTCATAATGTTAAGAAATAAATTCAATGAGTATAAGCTTTAATAAATAAGTAAATAAATAAATAAACAACAGAAATTTAATGTTTAAAAATGATTATTCAGTGACAGTCCAAAACCCATTCATAGATTTTTTTTTGTTGTTTAAATACTATTTGTAAAAGTTCAAATGAGATATTAATCATTAAAACAGCTTTGGAAAAGTTTGTAAAATTGCTCAGGGTGTAAAATGCTATGAAAAATTTGTTCTTATTGGTTCTAAAAAATTCGATAAATTTACCAAATATTTATCTTGAAAAAGTTGCAAGATTTATCGGAACAATGTACTTTCTTGAATTTTAAAAATCCATTAGTTGTATTAAATTACATGCAAGAATTTATTATTAAAGTTGGTCATTTCTTCAGTAATAAATTGGACGCTTGGTATAAATTGAATTTTGTGTAAATTTGAAATATTTGAAGGTCATCTTTTCTCAAATGCTCTCTTGATTATTTAGATTATTTAGAAAGACTATATTTTATCTTTTATGCTAAATATTCTAAAGATTGAGTTTTAAACTTCATTTTGCAGAAGACAAAATATCATTAAATTATATTTCTATAATAAATTATTTTGTTTGTTTTTTGAAACAATTGTGATTACCCGTTAAGCATACAAAAAGAAATACATCCAAATATTAATATTAATATATTTTCCCCTAAATTATGTACCTATATTCTATTTTTGCATTAATTAAAAACTTATTTAAATTAATTAAAGTGTAGTGGAAGAATACAGACATATAATGCTTTGGTAATTGATTTGTTTATCTTTTTGCATTTTAATCTGTAGGAGTCTGAATGATAACTTAAAAAAAAATAAAAAATAATAAAGGTAGATTTAGGTAATCAATAGGTGATTCTTTTATTCAAATACGTTAAAGCTTTTCCAATAATCCTATTAAAAATTATTTCAGTTGTAAAATTCATATATGTAAGATTTGGAAGATATATAAATGAAATAACAACCATTTGAAAGAATTAATGATTACATGGTGTTTACGAAAGATTAAATTTACAAATTTATTTATTGGATTAAATAGCTAAATTTATTTTATTTTATTTTTTATTTTTTTATTTTTTTTTTACTCTAATGAGAAAAGAATGACCTTTGTATTCATATCAAATTTTGCTTTTAACATTTTATGTAGCAAATTTACAAGTCGATATTCTTTCCTATCGTTCGATATACACACACACAAGGGAGCCTATGTTCACGCGGTTACAGTTACAAGCGCTGCCATTTCAGTTATTTATTCTCAATGCAAAGATATGCATAGTCAAAATTGGACGTAGACAAGAGTAGAACAGTTACTGGAGGCAGTAACAGATTCAGCATTCCATTAAAAAAAAAAAAAAAAAAAGGTTAAAGACACTTTGTGCTTCTATGAACACAAGCGTGCTAAGAAATATCACTTTGGAAATTGTATAGAACCGGCATATACATAACAAACATAATTTCAAAGTTCTAAAGATAATGTCTTGTTTGTTAGAATATGTAGAAAAAAACTGTGTTAATAAATACATGTTATATTCATTCCTGTTATATGCTTTTTTCTTCAGTTTTTTTTTAATATCATCTTTTTTAAAATCTACTAATGATTGGAAAAAATACATTGAATAATACTATAATACTAAACATTAATATTAAATAATACTGTATAAATAAATACATTTTACACATGTATTTAAAAGAGAAAAACCACATTGAAACATAGCCGTTCTGCATCTTAATATGAAAATAAGTATAAAATGGGAAAAAAAAAAAAAAAAAAAAAAAAACATTAAACACATTCATTTTATAATTTTATGCATTAAAACATTGCATAATAGGTTGATGTGCAACAACATAAGTTATTAGAAAATTACAAAAATCGCGACGTATAAAATTCATTTAAAAATAGGTTAACGAATATTCAAACATGTAAAAAAGTAATGCTAGAGAATGTAAAAAGTGTAAAAAATAACATTCAAACTGTGTAAAAAAAAATCATATTAATACACATAATAAAGCCATTAAATTTTCGCGAAATTTCAATTGAAATTCATATAAACATATAATCAAACGTTAGACAATATTAAAAGAGATGTTAAAAATATGCAATGTAAAGAATATATATATATACACAATATAAAAAAATAATAGATATTCAATTATAAATTTACATTTATTATAAAATTAAGTAAATAGGAATTAAAATAAAATATATGAAGTAAATAAACTTATTTTTAGGACAGAAACTGTCCAAAAGTAGTATTAAAAATTCTTTGAACTTAATTGCATAAAGTATATTATTCGTTATGGCAAAGTATGACTGCAGATTTCAGTATATAGCAATAAGACTGAAAAACTGAAATATCACGATAAAATATTAAACTTGATTATAAAATTAATAATACAATGAAACATTCAAGTAAAAATTCGCTGCAAAGTAATTAGCAATATGCATTTTAGCATGAAACGTACTGTGCAGAAATTAAAATATAGTTATTGAAAATTTCAGTATCAAGCAATAAGACATAAAGAATCTTAAATATAAAATTAGTAACATATTAAAATATTCAAGAAAAAGTTTACTACAAAGTAATTAGTAAAATTCCTTTTAGCATACAATGTGCTGTTTTTAGTGGTAGATGTTATGTATGATAATAACGAATGCTGTTTGTCTGCAATAACTGTCGAACTTCTTTTTTTTTTTTTTCTTATTTAATGAATACGTTTTAGAAAGAAAAAAAAGTGGCTTCATTAGCAATATTTTGTTTTTTTGTTTTTACATAGTAGGAAAGAAGGAAAATATCGTTCCCTTAATAAAAGCCATGGAGTCGAATAAAGTCACTGACTTCTGGTTATATACTAGCTTGGCACATTTACACGAAAAACGTACATAACCTATTATCCTTTCAAAAAATGTCACACGTAGCACAGATACACCATTTTTCCTTTCAGTTCGTTCACCTTTGATTTTTATGTTTGTATTTTCATCTATTTATGTGAGAGAAAATGTGTCCGGTAGAATTCTTTATTTTAAATCGTATCCACCAGTTCACAAATTTGAAAATAAACTTAAAAAAAAAAAAAAAAAAAAAAAAAAAAAATATATTTATTTATGATCATTTGGAACAACTACTGTAACACAAAGATGGTTTGAAAAAAGACTGTTAATTTCATTAATTACATTCTATTCATGATGTCACATGGTTATAGGCTTTTAAATCATGTCTTATTCGACAAAATGTAATTTTTCTGTGTACACTGGTGCATACAAGAAAAATTTTCTCCGTTCCAACCTTGCATTTTGTTAAAGAGTTTTAATGGAAATAACCACATTCGGATGCGAAATAAAGAGCTTTTTTTTTTTCTTTGGTAAAATGAGAAAGAAAAACTTTTTTTTCGTGTTTTTTGTTTTTCTATTTATTTCACACTGTTGTGTAACTAAATGTCTCTTTACTCTGCAACCTCTTCCTCATTTTTTTCCCTAGATTCGGCATTTTCGCTGTCTGTCGCTTCTGCGGTATTTTCCTCTTCCTTCCCGGCCTCCTCTGCTTTATCCGATTCGTTGTTCTCTTCGCCGGCAGTGTCGCCATCTTGGGCCGCTTGGCCGGCATCGTCCTCCGCCGAGCCGCCATTTTGGTCGGATTTCTCTCCACTAGATGGCGCTTCTTCGTTCCCCTCGTTCTTTTCGCTGGCGTTTCCATTGCATGCTTCTTTTTCCTCACCGGCCTCTGCAAAGAGAAAAGAGAAAGAGAGATATAATAAAAATAAAATCAAGATTGCAGCTTATTAAACGGATCAGTTTCACAGTTGAATGAAACACACAGGAAATTATTTCTTTTAGTCCTATGATCTGGAAATTCCGCTCTCACTTTTTTTTTACCTCCTCCCCCCCCCCCCCTCCCCAATTTCTTTTTCGTACGCTATAGATTGTTCTCATGAAATATGAAATATTTGATTATTTAAATATGTCTACCACTACAAATATAACATATGATTTCCTTCCTTTCTTTTTTTTTCTTACATTATATAAAATCAGATATATCTTGAAAAGACTTCCAACCTTCCCAAAAATTTCATTTAATTAGTTTAGTTTAAAATATACTATCAAGAATATGAAAGGTAAAACATATATATATATAATAATAATAAATATTCCTTATCGGAAAGAAAGAGAGAAAAAGAAGGGGGAAAAAAAAAAAAAAAACGTTTTCACCTTTTTAATGTTAATAACACAGATTAAAGTCGATTAAAAAAGGTTTTAAAAAACGTATCAATGTAAAAACTTATCATAACTTCCAATTATTTTATCGTAACCTCCAATTTTCTAATTTTTTTTTTCGAAAAGATTTTTTTTATTGATATTAAAATGTAATATCGTATATGTAACTGATATCGTATTACAAAATATAATAAAATGGGGGGGGGGGGGGTTATACCTTCCAATATTCAGTTAAAATTTGTTGTTGAATATAACGGTATTTTCTTTCTTTCTTTCTTTTTTTTTTTTTTTTTTTTTATAACAAATGAAAAAATTGCAGCTGTTTTCTTTACATTTATTTGCATGTTTAAATAGAAAAAAAAAAAAAAAAAAATCAATTTTTCAAAATGTTTTATTCAATATGTAAAAATTTATATTGAAATATGTTTAACATGTTATAAAATGTTATAATTTTTTTTAAGTAATTCAAAATAACATCATGAATTTTAAATAATCACTGAATTTTTTAATAAACAAATATACAGAAATTCCTATTATGGATTATACCCAAAGAGATATTTGTATTTCAAAAAATGCTAATTGTAATATTTTATTAAATAATGTCCACTGACAACAAAGCACAAACACAATTTTCAAACATGATCATGCTCTGAAATAGCATACAATATATTGTGCAGAAATACTATAATCCACAAATACTATAATCAACATGATATAATAACAAACACTATAATCAACATGATATACTAATAAATAATATAAGCCACTTATTACATTATAATATTAAATTTTATAATCAAAACTTTTTTATTTGGACGGAGGACTATTGGTTTCAGTATGAATTTTCTGTAAACTAGTTTTCTGTAACACCAAAATAAATTAGAAATATCAGTTCAATCGTTACAAATTCGGTATCAAATGAAAGGAGCGGTTTTTTTTAATCCAGGGGTGCAAACAGTTTTTCAACACGACAATTAGATTTTTTTTAATTAAATAAACGATGAAATTTAAATGGAAACACTTCATTTGAATTCATTTCAGTTATTTTTAAAAGTACTTGGCCCAGTTTCACGGTCAAAAAATGAGATAAAAAATAAATTAAAAAATAAAAATAAAAACTTTACAGATTGAAATTAGCAGTCCCCTAAAACTAAATTCTGTCTTTTTTTTTTTTTTTTTAATCTTATATTTTGACCGTAAAACAGGGTCACGTACTTTTTAAAATGACTGAAATGAATTAAAATGAAGTGTTGCCACCTCAATATCATACTTTAGTTAATTTTTAAAAATCTAATTGTCGTGTCGAAAAACTGTTTGCACCCTTGGAATCAGAAAAATTGCCCCTTTCATTTAGTACCGAATTTGTAACGATATGATTGATATTTCAATTTTTTTTCTTTTTTTAATTTAATTTAATTTTATCAAGTGATCAAAATTTTCACCGTTAAAAGTCTAAAACCATTTAGAAAAGCACACTAGCGAATGACAATTCATTGCCATCATCATTTTGTAAATATTTGTATATTTCGTTATAAGATAATCACTTTTAAAAATAAGGTTTTGTAAATATGCTTATTGATTAACTTACAAATACTTCAAAAGTTAATAAATCCACTATTGTTAAATGTTTGAAAGTTACATTGTTTTTATTAATTCAATAAATCATGTAAAAAAAAAATCTACTATAATATAAAATTAGTAAACATTGTTTCTATAATCCCACCGTGAATCAGGGTTCTCATTAGAAGTAAAATCTGGGTGAGAATTTCTTACCCTTACTGAGAAACAAAGTGAGACTTCTAAAAAAAATGTGAGAACAGAAAAATAAATTTTGAAAAATTCTCGATTAATGATAATTGCTAATGATGCTTAATTTTGCAGCTAATTAGTATAATTTGACTTTAATCGGATTTAATTGCTTAAATAAGTGGATATTTTTCACTGCCGGTCCCTGAATAGGCAGCTATTGCACTGCAAATTGATGAAACTTACATTTTTTTTTTTTTTTTTTTTTTTTTTGTATACCTCAAATAAAAGATTATTTACCTAATTCCAGTTTTTCTACCGTTTCATTGTAAAAGTATAATGTATTTTTGCAGCTAAATACGTAATTTTCTTATCCAAGTTTTCTAAAAAAATTTTAAAATCTTTCAACTTCGATTGGTGTTGAATGACTTGTTATTCATCCATCATTCATCAATCATCCATCAATCGGTGAAAAGTCTGTCGATCTTTATGAATGCCCAGTTTTCGGATAAAAAAATTCAATAAATAAGTGCACGAATTTCTCGCAGTGTTATAATATTAAGCAAGAAGCCTCCCGAAGAAGTCAGATACGACCACTTAAAAAAAAAAAAAAAAAAAAATGGACCGTGATTTTATTTTGATAAAATGGATACCACGTTATATCAAGTTTTAATTTGCTGCACAAAATACCCGTTTAACTAATCGCTATAAAAAATGGTGGGTTGGGGACAAAAATCTCGCCTATATAAATGAATTGAAAGCAAAAATAATGTGATTGGTGTTTATATAAATAAAATGATACTTTTACAATATTTTATATAAATGAGTTGGTAATTATTAGTAATGTGATATAAAATTTCATGGCAACACATTTATATTTACCACAATTTTTTTTATGAATTTTGCTTAATAGAGTTTAAAAACTATGTTTATTAACTTTTGTCAATATTAGTCATAATTAATTCAATAGTGATTATTAATTTTGTAATTTTCAATTCAGGCTTGTGAACAATGTTAAGCTTTGTCAGCAGTGATGTACAATATTTTTAAAGTGTATTTTGAATGATGAAAGGCAAATGATAAAATAACTTGAAATTAAATACAGATAAAATAAGGAAATTCAACTCTATAATATATATATCTATATTTATAAGGTCCTATGGACCTCACAAGAGATCGCACATGAAGTACATCCCATTATTGTAATTTAATCGGCGCGAGATTTTGTCCGGCGAAATTTTGTCCGGATCCCAATCACTATAAAAAAAAAATAAAAAAAATGGTACATTTAGTATCAGGGCAAAATCTATTTAATGCCGCAATTTTTAGTTCGATCGGATAATTAGCTCGAAAGATATTAAATAAAAACACCATTTTCGAACCAAAAATTTTAATAAATTGGTCCCAGAAGAGTGCGCGAATTTCTCGCAATGTTAAAATTTTTATGTGACAAAATAAGAAAAAAAAAGACATTTAAGATTCTCGCTTTAGTTCGAACCCTTCCTTGAAGTTTATATTCGAATCAAATTCCAATTCTAATGTTTAACAATACAGGTTTGTTTCTAATATATACATTTCACGCCTTTAGATTGATCTAGTTTTTAAAAATACTGGAGAATCTTAATCACAATTCTTTTAAAAATAGTGTTAATAAATGTAGATTTTATAAAGGGAAAAGTATATTTTATTTACAAAATAAATAATGGCTATTACTGTTCCAGACGTTCCTCATTTATCCAACGTATTATGACTCCCAATCCTTTATTTTTGTAGGTGTGTAGCTATTCATATTGGTTCATTCCATAGGGACCAATGTCATGATTTACAGTAAGATAAAGCAATTATTTTACTTATAAATCCATATTAATTCCATCATGAAATAATAGCTTTTTTTTCCCCTTTTAGTAAAATAATATGTTTAGGAGTCATAAAAAAAAAAAAAAAAAACACATTTAATACTAAATTGTGAATTAATTTTTAATTATTTTTGTCAAAATAATAAAAATGTGACCTACGTATAACACATTTTTTCAACTTCAATGCAATTTTGATCACAGATCATTATTTTGACGAAAATAATTTACAATTTAATATTCGAAGTACTTTATTTTTAGGATTTTTGAACATATTTTTTTATTATAAGAAAGAAAAAAAAAGTAATATGCAACTTTTAATATTATCGTAAGTAAAATAATTGCCTTCACTTATTGTAAATGTTACGACAGTCACCACGATATATAGATCTATGCAGGAAAATGTGTTGAAAAACCTATGCAGAGTAAAGTTCAATATTTCACACATGAAGAAAAAAAAAGGGGGGAGGGGGTGCAAACATGAGCTAATTTAGCTGCAACCAATATCGTTAAAATTTTCGTGCTAACTTTGATCATTTTAATACTATTAAACTTAGTACTAAATTTCCATGAACATTAGTTTAAGGTAAATTGACCTAAACTGGCACTATGTTTTTCCTGAAAATTTGAAGCTTACTTTTAATTACGTATATTGAATAATGATCTATAAAAACATTTTAAATAAGACACCATAAATTGCAGAATTACGCAATTATTGATGTTTGGGATAATATAATATACCACAGTGGCTAAAGTTAGGTACGAAGGCAGTATGAAAGCACGAACAAACTGCTGTTCTCACGGCCACAGTTTTTCGTCCAATGATATATTTCAACCCGAAACTACTGAAATAATGTATGTCTATATGTTGTAACAATTTTTATATAAGTTAAAAATTATTTTTACATACTGTTTATGTTTTAAAAAGCTATTGTGTGCTTTTACATAAAAACGTTGAAATTGTTTCCTGATGTATAAAATAATAAAATTTTAAATCATATGCTGTTTCCAGAATAAATGAAGAAAAAGAGTAAAAGTTTATTTAGTTAGTTAGAATTTAATATTTTAAATAAGAATTTAGCTTCTTTATTTAGGAAAAGAACTTTAATTTTAACATTTTTAATTAGAATGTATTTTTCTATACCTCTCTATTCATTTCATTTTTTCATTGATATAAAGCTTTAATGTTTTATAAATATATACATATACTTTAAAAAATTAAAGCATGCTGTTATTAATTTAAGATCAATACAAATACTAACATGGATAACAGAGACAATAAATTGACTCAGACCAAACAACATCGAATTTACAACAACCAAACGACTAGATAACAAATAACATCGATTTAAGAAACATCGATATTATTTTAAGGTTACATGCAATAAGTAATTACTTACCTTGTCAATAATTTACCTTCTTGCAGATAAACTACGTAAAACGAATTCATTTTAATCGATGTTATGAAGAATTCTTTAGAACGCTATAGACTGATTTTTTCAGGTGAAGTTCGATTTTTAAATAAAATTAAATAATGTTGGGAAAATTAAATAATGTTTTGAATCCCATTATAAAACAACATTTTAATTTCAACTGTTTAAAAGATATTTTGATTATTTAAAATATTTTTTAAACTGTTGGAAGAAAAATGTTCTTTTATAATGGGATCCAAAACATTATTTTATTTTATTTAAAAATCGAACTTCATCTGAAAAGATCAATCTATAGCTTTCTAAAAAGCAGACGATTGTTAAATATTTGTTGTATCAAAAAATGACTTTTGTTATTTAAAATAATCTGGTGTGTCACTCACACGACTTTCTCTTACCCTGAAATTTAATACTATAAATACAGCTTGCAGATTAATAGGTAAGATAACGAGTACTGTTATGTAAACCTACGTTAAACAATTCATATTAGGCTTCTGAAGAGTTTTATATGATAATTAGTTCTGTGTGAGGGGGGCGGTAGCCCCCCTCAACCCCCCGTTTCATTAATGCACCTACATTTATATAGAATTTAATTCGGTTATTAAAAAATAATTCTCTTTTTAAAAAATAATTTATTAAAATTATTATTAAAAAATTTATCTTTTATGATAAGGCAGACGATTTCCATATTAGAGAAATAGTATGACACCAAATGTCCAAAAAAAGTCCATTTTATTCTCAATATTAAAAAAAAAAAAAAAAAGAAAAAGTACGATTTTTTTTCCCTAAGTTTTTTTTTTCGTTAAAAGTAAAAAAATCGATAAATTTGCTTTAAATTATCGCAGATCGATGGTTCAACCATTCGTTTTAAAGGTATTGGCGAGCTCTTTTGAAAGATACCCATCATGAAAATTTACTTCCCCCCCCAGGGGGGGAGGCGAGGCTCCTACATACACAATTTTTTTTTCCCAGTTAACTATCTCTATTACAAAATATATATATTCGTTTCATTTGGTTTAGTGCAGTCTATAGACGTTAAACTCTACTTTCCTGCAATTTCCCCCATAGACGTAATGTATTAGAATTCTCTTGATTGTCCCTGTACACGAACCATTTGCTTGATCTTAACGAAAAGCTTACTGTAGCGTCCCTATATAATACACATTTAGAATACCAAGTTTGAACTTTCTGCCATAATTTGTTCTTGAGATATGCTGATAACAGACAGACACACACACAGACATACAGACACACACACAGACATACAGACACGCACAGAGACATACAGACACACAGACATACACACAGACCATTTGCTAAAAACATGATTTTCGTATTCAGGGACCTCAAAACGTGTAAATATAACAAAACCTCGCGTTCGAAAATTTGACCCAAAAACAATACTTTCTCTACCTTATGGGTAAGAGAAAGTAAAAAAAAAAAAAAAAAGGCTAAATGTACGTTTTTAAAAATTTCTATAAGTTGAAAATTGCATTTAAATTGTTATTATCAAATATATTTCTATTCAAGTTCCGAAAATTGATTACTAGAATGTTCGAATAATTGCACTTTATTTTTACTCAAAAATTTATATAGAAAATAAAGCTTTTGAATTCACAATAGTAATATTTTAATGTAACAATTATAACTATTATCAATATTTCAAAATTCTTTTTAGAAAAGGAAAAATATAGGAATGTAACTATTTGGTATCATGGAATTAATTACGCATACGATAATTAAACTTTTTGCTATCAGAAAATTAAAAACAGTGTTTTTTTTTTTTTTTTTTTTTTTGGTCTTAGTTGAAATATATAACAAACAGTTCTTTGAGTATTAATTCGATACTTTAAATAACGATTGTCATAGGAAAATATAGAAGTACAAATTTTATGCATGGCTATATCTGAATTATAGTAAGTAATTAAATATATTTCTCGATTTGAAACTTGACAAACAATTGGATAAATGCACATATTTCAATAATCTTTTTAAAATCTACAATTACGTGCTGCAACTCTGTCATAGAATAAAACATTTGCTTTTAAAGTTTAATTTGCATTTAGTTCATTTATTAGTATGTTTAAAATTATTGAATGGCAGGGCTGATTTAGTATAGATATAGCACTTTATATTGAATAATCCGAGGTGGCACTTACCCTGCTTTCCCTTACCCTACATCACCATAAAAGCACACTGTTTACGATGGAATATAAAGATAACTATGGAAAATAAGACCAAATTATCTAATAAAAAAATCATCGCCACAGAAATTTTTATTAAGTAAACTGTAGTGACGCTCACATTACTTTATGTTACACTATAAATATATTATAGTTTATGATCGAAGATAAAAGATCTGTATTTGAACATGTACAAAGCACTTTAAATAACACTTGAAAATTGTTTTGGAAACATTTTTGTTTGTAATGCATTTTTGCGTGAACGAGGCTTCTGCCTCCCTCAACCCCTCCCCCTCCACCCTCTCAATATTGTAGCTACATATGTAAAACATTTCAGGCTATCATTAAATTAAAAAAGAAAGAAAGAAAAGAAAAAGAAATATTAAAAAAAATTTCCCCAACGCCATTCTATGAAACCTATTCCACTAATTTTGAATATCCCTGTGTAGTATTTGTAAATTATGTACACAACAAACAATATAGTTAACTATAGCACGGATTAAAAAAAAAAAAAAAAAAAAAGGCTCAACTTGAAATGCATTTTGAATCTTTTTCAAAGATAGCACTAATACAATCAGAAATCCTTTGTGTAGTTTAAAAAAGATAAATACTTTTCACATTCTACGCGAAATATACATTGGTTGATGTAAAAATATCGATTAATTTAATTTTGCTTAGTCCAGTCTAAAGATGTTAAACTTCACTTATCCGAAATTTCGCTCGTAGACGTAATGTATTTAAAAATGTTGTATGTCCCTGTACACGAACCCATTTATCCTATCTCGATGAAAAGTTTAAAGTAACATTGCTAAAGAGAGAAATTTGAGATACTGGATTTCGACTTATTCTAATAATATTTTTACTTGAGTTATGCTGATAAAAATCTCTCTCTCTCTACCGCACACAGACATACACACAAATACACACAGACAAACAGACAGACAGAGACACACACACAGTCCAACTACTAAAAATCTGATTTTCGTATTAAGGGGGCTTGAAAACGTGTAAATATAACAAAAACAAAATCTCGAAATTTTGACCAGAAAAATAATCCTTTCTGTACCATACATAAGAAAGAGAGAGTAAAAAAAGTTCATATTAAATATTAAACCACTGCGACCTTTCAAACACGTTTAAGTTTCTTTAAATTTTTAGTAACATAAAAAATTAAGCGGCACAAAATTCTCATATAGTATGAAAGCACTATTTTGAGATGAAATCTTGTTCGTTCGACAAGTGTGGTAGAGTGGATCATTTAATCGATAACCAAGATCGCATTGCCCAATCAGCTTACTTTTCGCATTGATTATCGTCCTCTCCAAAGGCACGTGTCAGCTTGAAAACAGTCTGCTCAGAAAAGTGACTCATTGGGTACTTTTGAGGGTGTTTTCGAATCAAAAACGAGTTTTAAATATATTTTGAACCACAAGCAGGAAGTAATTTTTAACCATGGGTGTCTATAAATTTCAGATCTTCTAATTTACATTTAAAAGTACGACATGTATTTAAAATAATACAGTATAGTTAAATATATTTAGAATAATCAGTAGTAATATATGGAGAATATTACTACTGATTGTAGTTGATTATTAAATAATTAATTTTGTAAATATTTTTAAAACATTTGAATTTATGAGTAAAATATATTTTAACTCTAAATTTGCAGCTATTCACGAAATATCTACTTTTAATGTAATATCTCATACATATGAATATATTATGTACTTTGGAATAGGTAAACTATATATTTTCAAAACTTTTAATTTATTTTATCAAAAATATTCTGTAGTATACATTAGCATAATTTTATAACTAAAAAAAGAAGAAATATATATTTATATATCATAATATATTTATTCTTGGAATTATTAGATTTTATAAATTCGAAGGGTTCGCCATGATTTTTGTTTTTTAGTTGAGTATTAAAAATTGTAGTTTATTTTTAAACGTATAATTTTTTAAAAAATTTATATATACTAGTATCACCCAGTAGCTGAAACTCGACCACATTTTACAAAACAAAGCAAAATAAGTGCCTTCTGATAAACGGAATTAAGTTGCGGTGCAGCAGCGACACTTGTCGGCCGATATACACCCAAGCTCATATACCACCGATATACCATCACTCATCTGAGCATTTACATTTGATGTTTTTTACTGTTGAGGAGCCTGTAGAAGGCTCGAAATGTTTAAATTTGTGTTTTGAGTTTTGAATGTTTTAAAATGTATATTTTAGTGTATATTATCTGTCTCAGTTTTTAATGCGATTAAAATATAGTTTTACATAATACCCATCTTATACACCATATATGGTTTGGTGCGTTTATGCAATACAGAAGTTGAGATGAAGCCGGTCGAATTGAGTTCAGGAAATCTCAAAACGTGTAACTTCATCGGAAACCAGAAATCTAAAACTTTTTCTAAATTGTATACTTCCTTCTTATATATGCATATGATAGAATAATAAATCTACTTTAAAAAAAATATATATATATATATTTTAATTGAAATGCCAGGAAATCTCAAAACGTGTAAATTCATCGAAAACCGGATTTTTTTTTTTTTTTTTTTGTATCTTCTACATCCTTCATATATATTCAGAAGCTAGTAATAAATCTACTTTTTTAAAAATAAGTAATCAGTTTCAGTTAATTTAAATGCAAGGAAATCTCAAAACATGTAAATTCATAGAAAACGGAAATCAAAAGTTTTCCAAACCTTATACTTTCTTACATCGGCAGAAGATATAGTAATAAATCCATTTTTTTTTTTTTAAAATAAGTAGTCAATTTGAATGCATTATGTTTTAGTTTAAAAATATGTCTTTAAATTTGAGTTGATATAAATCACAAAAAAAGAAAAAAAAAAAAAGAAAAGAAAAGAAAAGGGAAAAAGAAAAAAGAATGAAAGAAATTGTATCTTAAATAAATTAGGGGTAAAAAATAGATCTTTCATAAACCAAATCCTTTTTTAATTTACGTATATTTTCAAAAGTATAAACTTTCGATCTGACACTCATTCATTCAAATTTCTCACACTCTAATGGCTGTTTTCTCTTAGAATAAAAAAATTTGTAGTCGAGAGTATACTGATGCTACATCTGTACAAATCACAGTGTCTATGGTTTTACTTGAGTTTTAAGAATTACCAGATTTAACAACTTTCTATTTTAGATAGGGTCAGATGGGGTAATAAGGGTATAAAAACTCCGTTTCTGAAAATCAGTGGCAGAAAATTCATATAACATTTCCACAAAATATAGTAGTTTTTTGTTGCATATATACATTACAAGTGTTGAGAATACATTGCGCTTGAATTTTTGATTCAATATTTAAAAATAAATACATAATAACGATTTGAAATAGTCTAAGTTTTATACCCACTTTACCCCATGACATGGGGTAAAGTGAGTAGTCTGTCGGGTAATGAGAGTAATTAGTAAAAAGGGAGCAAAATTGCAGGTACATTTTTTGGAAAGTCTTAAAAACACTTTCCAACAAATCTGAAAAGTGTTTTTAACATTTCTTTTAACGAAGTTTAAAAGTTTTTATGACTTCGGTTTGTCTCTCTGTCCGTCTGTCCGCGCTCTAACTCGCGTAAATATTTATGGAGTTCTTTGAAACTGATAAATGATATTTAAGTTCACTATGGGATGTTCTCTATTGAAAATGGAGGAAATACCACCGCTGGTGGGGACACTGAAAGAATTCCAGAGCATTTAGTTGTATGGGAAGTATTATAAACCAGTTTTAACACCTTTATTTTGCCCAGATCATAATGAAATTGACATTAAATTTACTTTTACACAAAAAATGTTTTCTATAGAATACAGTATGATTAACATTATTAAGATTTACAGGGCCACACAAACATATTCAGATACTTTAAGGGCTGTAACCAGAAATTGCTGGAATTGTATTTTCGATTTCATTAAGCATTTTTAACTATTTCTAACAACGTTTAAAAGTGATTATGAATTAGATTAACACATCTGTCTGTCTTTTTGTCCGTCTGACTCTGCGTCTGTTTGTCTGTCGCTATTTAACTTCCGTAAATATTCATGGAATTCTTTGAAATGGATATATATTATTTATGTTTACTAAGCAATGCCCCCTGTTAAAAATTTAGTAAATACTACTTGTGGTTTGTGCACAGGGACACTCGAAACAATTTCAAAGCATTGCGTTCTATGAGACATATTTTTTAAACCGCATTTTATAGGGCCTTTATTTTGCACATATTATAATGAAATTGACATTTATTATTCATATGCAAAAAAAATTAAATAAATGTTTTCTATAAATACAGTTTTATTAGCAATAAGATTTACAGGGCTACTCAAAAAGCTTCACACAGATTAAGAGCTATAACCGGAAATTGCTAAAAATGGATTTTCAGTTTTATTAAGAGTTCTTAATACTTTTCCAACAATGTTTAAGTATGATTATGAATTCTGTCAGTCTACCTGTATGTCTTTTTATACTTTTGACTCTCCGTCTGTTTGTCCGCGTTCTAAGCAGAACCTTATTATCGCAGGGGCACGCAGAGCACATGCCCTGAGCCCAAGAATGGCGCCCTAAAACTCATTTTTCGTATACCTGATTCAATACATTCTACTTTTGATGTGTAAATATCGTAGTAGAAACATTTTTTTAGGTGCGAAGAGGAGAATAGTGAGGGCCCAAGAAAGTATGTGTGCCCCGGACCTCACTTGAACTTAATCGGCCCTTGTTTTAACTCCTGTAAATATTCATGGAATTCTTTGAAATTGATATATACTATTTAAGTTTACTATAAGATGTTTCTGATTAATTCCGTAATTAAATTAAATAAATTACTCAAGAGAGTGATTTTTAAAAACTTGCATTAATATGCGCTAAAAAGTGGTACAGAAAGATGAAAGAATTGTGCACAAACACCATAAATTACGGAAACACGCAGCAGTTGTTTTGGTGTAAACTTTAAAGCAAAACCTTTCAAAAGATAAAACACTTGTAGCGGCCACAAGTGTAATGTAAAAGCAAAGCGTTCTGTAGCATCGGGAAAGCATCACTAGTGCTTAACCATAAAATCGTTTGATATATTAACATTTTTTAAAATAAACATATGTCAATTTCTAAAAGGATTACTTTACAGCCATTTTGCGATTATCAAAATATATCTTCGATATTTTTAAAAATACAAATCTATATTAATAAAATCAGACTTTTGTCTGTAAATTTGTCGGAATCAAAAAATTTTGCGATATCTTCACGTTTCACACCCCATGAAAGCCGAAAATGACTTCAGAAAATTTTGCCTGTGTGTGTGTGTGTGTATCTGTGTGTGTGTGTCTGTGTGTGTGTCATCGTGTCCGAATGTCGCTTTTTTTGTCCGGGCATCACTTGAGAACGGCTGGACGGAATTCAACGGCGCTTGGCAGGTATTTAGGTCTTCACCCAACTTAAAATTATATCTATCAACTTTTCAGAAATTCCCCCCCGTTCCCCCCTATGGGGTAAAAGACTAAAACACGTTTGTCCGGGCATCACTCGAGAACGGCTGGACGGAATTCAACGGCGCTTGGCAGAAACTTAGGTCTTCATCCAACTTGAAATTATATCTATAGAAATTTTCAAAATTATGATTAGTGTTTAAATTGTGTGTAAAAAACGCCTGCGCATGCGCCATAAATATTTTTTCACTAAAATGCTTTGAATGAAAAAATAAAATATAAAAATAAATTTTTAAGTTAAAGACTTTTGTATTCGCGTGATTCGCACTACAAATTATGAAAAGATTGAAATGAAGTGTTGCCATCTAAGTTTCATACTTTAGTTGATTTTATAAAATCTAATTGTCGTATCGAAAAACTGTTTACACCCCAGGATTCAGAAAAATCACCTCTTTCATTTGGTACTGAATTTGTAATGATAGGTCTGATATTTCTAATTTATTTTTCCCTTTATCCGTTTTTCCGTTGCCACTTAAATTTCATACTTTAGTTATTTTTTAAAAATCTAATTGTCGCATCGAAAAACTGTTTGAACCCCTGGATTCAGCAAAATCGCCCCTTTCATTCGGTATCAAATTTATAAATATAGGTATGATATTTCTAATTTATTTTACCCTTTTTCCGTTTTCAACCCAGATTCGATATGGAACAGCTTTAGTATTGGATCCCTTTGGCAAAATTTGAAATTCAACACCGAAGTAGCTCGGACGTTTCTCGCCAAGATCTTTAATTGCACAATTGAGATAGCCAATTCAGTTCATCGCAAAAATGGCTTAAAATATTTAAAGTCACCAAAGGGTTCCGATACTTAAGCTGTGCTTTTTGTATTTATTTATTTATAATACTGTCTATTAAAGACTTCTGTGGTCACGAAATTTGGTGCGTAAATTGTTTGTATGCATCCGGCACTTATTGCAACTGGATTTCACGGAATTCGAAATCCCCCCCCCCACCTTCTCGGAGTCGTAGGGCAATAAACATGTGTAAAAACATGTTTTTCAGTTTGAATTCGCTTTGAATTATCTTAGAATGGCGAATTTTCATGTGTGGATATTGATTAAGTGTACGCATTATGCACATTAGTGGGATTTTGCAAAACTTCGAGCTCACCCGCTGACGGTGGGGAAGTAAAAAGTGGGTAAGTTGTGCCGAAGACAGTGGGGACCCAGACTCCTCACGTTGCGAGCGATTAAACCTCTACCAATCACAGCGAGAACTTAGGTTATTAATAAAAATATGGGATTTTCACAACTCATTTAAGTTTAATGTCCAGCGAAGCGGGCAAAGCCTGCTAGTTCAAAATAAAGATAACAGAAAAAATATTTTGGCAACACATTTGTCCATATATGCGATTTTGTTTATGACTTGGTGTTAATTATCACTTTCCTGTCATGTTGGCTTAAAATCTACTTATGACTATCTCAAATTTATTGTACTTGTAACTTTTAAATTAATTAAAAAGCAGTATATTCTAACAAAATATCACTTCCCTACTATAACTGTCATTCTCTTACGTTTCAGTATTCTAAATTAATTTATCAGAAACATATAATCTTAAATGTTAAAAAAAAGTCAATTTTGTGCTTTAGAGACAACATATTAAAGAGGACGCTATATATGTCTTTTTAAGTTTATTCCAAATAACTTTAGTTTAAAAACTATTCAAATTCAAAAGCTTCAACTTCATAAAACTTACGTATTATTTTATAAGATTAGTAATTATTTGGTTGTTTTAATTCTATTAAACCCTTTTTAGATTCGTGGACGTTTGATTAAAATGCAATTGAAATATATTTACACACACAAAGCTGTCCCGCAGCTAATTCATTTCTATAATAAAGATTTTCCCATACAAATAAGTATTATAAGTATTAGAGATTTGTCTCCCATCAATACTGAAATAATGCCATTCTTGAAACAACTAAGTTGTTGGATATTTCATGCATAAAAATTTTCGAAATATAATGATTTGTAAAATACATTAATTAGCCAGTAGTTATTTTTAACTGATTTTTTTTAGCTCCCAATCTTACAATAAGTAGGGGTAACTTAGGTAATTGTGAAATTTTTCGATCTCTATTTCTGACATTTTTACACGTTTAGAGGTGTCAGGAATCGAAAAGTAATAAATTCGGCGTGGTGTCTGTCTGTAGAGTATCAGCGTGTTAGTCTGTGTTCGTGATATGTTAAAAACAAATGATCGCAGAAAGCTCGTAATAGTTTTAAAATATCATTTATGACACTGCTAAGAAACCTATTGGTTTGAAACATGCTAACCTAAAACTTCGTAAGTTATTCGAAATTTATGATTTAACATGAGAGAACATGCAAATTTTTGCTTAAACATCAAACCTTTACAGTAAAAAAAAAAAAAAAAAAAAAAAAAAAAAGTTTCATTATAAAGGTGTTTGACCGGCTATCAGTTATGATGCTAGCATAAACACCATTATCTATGAAAATTCAACTTTGAAAACTTCGTAAGTTATTTGAAATTTACGAATTTTTTAAGATGGCAGAATAGGACAAAATTTCGTCCATTTGAAGGATATTTTCTTTGTAAAGGTGTCAAACCACTTTTAAAATAACATTCAGGATACCAGCATGAAGATCATGAATTTTCTAATTTAAAATATTTGTAAGTTATTCGAAATTTATGATTTTCTTTAAATGGCAGATAAGGGAAAATTTTTGTATAAATGTCAATATTGAGGCTCCTCCATGTTCCCATCAAGTTATTGGTGAATTCCATTCCAGTTCAAGTTATTGGTGAATAGCAGCCTAAGGCTGTTATTCACCAATAACTTCAACTCCCGGTTGAACATGAAAATTTGAAAAACGTATAAAAGCAGGGTAAAAATTTTCAGAAAATTTTGCCGTGTTGTTGCTGCCATCTAGTGGTATAGTTATTTTCAGACTTTTTAGGTGAAAGAAACTAATCAAAGATTATATGAAATCATCGACACTAGATGGCAGAAACAGCACGCCAAATTTTGATGGAAAGCTGTACCCTGCCTTTAGATGCTTTTCAAGTTTTTGCGTTGAACCGGGAGTTGAAGTTAATGGTGAATACGGCCATAAGTCAGTCTGATGACCATATTCACCATTAACTTCAACTCCCGGTTCAATGCAAAAACTCGAAAAGCGTCTAAAGGCAGGATAAAGCTCTCCAGCAAAATTTGGCACGCTGTTTCAGCCATCTAGCGTCGAGGATTTCATATAATCTTTGATTGGTTATTTTCATCTAAAAAATCTAAAAATAACTATACCGCTAGATGGCAGAAACAACACGGCAAAAGTTGCACCCTGCCTTTATACGCTTTTCAAATTTTCATGTTTAACCGGGAGTTGAAGTTATTGGTGAATAACAGCCTAAGAAAATCACTCGACAAGGTTTTATTTAACAAAGCAGTATTAAGTGTACTTTTTTTGCATAGAAATTTTTGCTAGTGCTCGAATAATTTTGCTGCAGACTGTAGTTCTAAAACGTTTCCATCAAGTAAGTCTTGAAAAGTGTGGTATGGAAACGAGTATGCATATTAATATACATTAAAAGTAAAACAGAAGAGTTTTGTTAAGTGAGGATTTTAACTATGATGTCTT
Source organism: Salticus scenicus (assembly GCA_963930645.1). Taxonomy (NCBI): domain Eukaryota; kingdom Metazoa; phylum Arthropoda; class Arachnida; order Araneae; family Salticidae; genus Salticus; species Salticus scenicus. Next base: position 107,698,801 of record OZ005655.1, read on the forward strand.
TCAGTACCATAAAAGCTAATAGTATATAGATATTACGCAAAAAATGAAGCGTATAGCATAGTAACGACATCTATTCACTGATGTGCACGAAAATTAATTCAATATAGTTTTAGATAATGAAAATTAAGTTTGTTGCGATTTCATATAAAAGAAAGTAAAATATATCATAGATATTATAGAGTTATAAAAATATTTTAAATATTTAAGAGAAGGGCACTTGTTGACACTATTATATCTAAATTAAATCAGAATTGTTTTTTTTTTTTTTTTTTTTTCCAAATAAGTATGTTATGTATCAAGTTTAATATGATCCATTTTTAGAAAGTTTTATGTATAATTTCCACTCATCTCAACTCACCTCGTGTGGTTTAGTAGCACTACTTGAGTGATATTCACAAAGGTTTAATCAACATGAACAATGTATAAATTCAGATCAATGTAAAATATTGTGGAAATTTGTGCATCATTTCTGCTGTTAATTCTCCCACAAAAATTAGTGTAAAAAATAGACAATAGGACTGACACTCACATACTATTAAAAAAAAAAAAAATCATTTTCTATATATTCTTATACAAGTAATCCGTTTAAACCGATAACAGAAAATGTTTATAAATATTTATATTTAGAGAAGAAAATAACATGAAATAAAAACTGAACAAATGTAATTTCATATAGAATGGAATAGAAGGCTGCTTTTTACCAACTATGTGAAAAATGCCTGAGCCGGGAATCGAACCCCGCGCCTTCCGCTTAACGCGCGGATGCTCTAACCACTGATCTACCCTGACTGATAACCAGCTCGGCACTTCTCACATAATTTACGTTGGAGGAAGGCCCGGGGTTCGATTCCCGGCTCTGGCATTTTTCACATAGTTGGTAAAAATCAGCCTTGTATTCCATTCTATATGAAATTAATTTTCAGGTTCATGAATTAAATTTCTGAATTGAACAAATGTAGTGTAAAATTTCAGTTATAAAAAAAAAAAAAAGAAAGAAAGAAAAGAATGGAAAAGAAAAGAAAGAAAAACCATGCTTATAACTTTAATTTTATATACCAATCAGCATGTTGTCCCGCATTATTATTAATATTTACTCTTTTAAGAAATTAGAACTTTTTTTGGTGGGGGAGGGGGGAAACATTTGGCATCTTACAATTATAGAAATTTGAGCATTTTAAAAATAACTTTTTTCCTTAATGAATTATCATTTTTCACAGCATCATAAAGCCATATCAATTACGTTCCTGCAACTAAGCAGAAATAGTAATTTTAAGTTTCATTGACAAAGCACCTTCGTTAATGGAAATATGAGCTACACAGCTAAAGCCATTTTTCTTTATCAAAATTATTTTTAACGGCAAATGTTTTGGACGAGAATGTTTTCCCTTTTAACGCTTATCTCTTTTGTTCATGCCTTTCCCATATAATGAAAAATCGATGCTCTTCTTAATTAAAGCTAATTAACACGGCGTTTTACCAAATGAGTGAAAAGGATTTTACAAAAATAAATGGCATTTACGGAGAAAAGAGAAAAGAAAAAGTGGATATTTTCAGCTTTAAGCTGTTTTAAAAATAGCTCTTCTTTTAATGTTTTTCACTTGAAGAAAGAGATGAAAAATAAGTCTGATAGGTGATGGAAATTCTTTATTCTTTAAAGACGTAAAAATGTGCCTTAAATTTATCGATACGTAAATGTGAAAAGGTGTAAAGATACATAAATGTGTAAAAATATATAAAAGAGCAGTAACTGAAAGTTAATATAAAACTTTTTTTTTCAGTAATTAATATGCAGAATTATTTATAGAATATTCTATTTAATAAGAATTAAAAAATAATCAAACTGAATTTAAAATAAATCAATCATATCTATATACATATAAATAAAAAATGTAAACTAAAAATTAGCATTTAAAATATTTTTTTATGTGAGAGAGAAAAAATGAAGATGAGTATATGCACATATAAAGATAATTTCTTTTAAGAATGTATACAGCACTTAATATATACATCAATAAACCCATGACATTAAATATCCTGATTCAAAAAAATATTTTACATATTTATAATGAAATGAAATTATCTTGAAACTATTTGAATACGCAATTTGTTTCTAAAATAAAATTTATAAAATCATTTTTATATTAGAACATGTCTTCAAAAAACTCTTTTTAATTATTATTTCTTAAATCTTTAAATGTAACTAATTTAATATGTGTAATATTTTATACACATAGAGAGAGAGAGAGATAGATTATACTCAGTTTAATAGACCAAAACTTTTTCCAGGAATAATTTATCATTCTGGACATCACTGAACGATGAAAATAATGAATGGTATATCTATAATATTTTGATATCGAGTCTAAAGTCTAAGAATTGTAATTTTTTTTATGAAAACTCTATTTGATTGTTTCATACTCATAAATTAATATTTAAATATGTATTTTATGTGTTGTTTATAGTAATAAAATATCATATGACCCTATAAGTATATCTACTATATGCGTGTGTATATATATATATATATATATATATATATATAAATCAGTGTTGGTGTAGGCGTTAACCACCCATTCCCATATTAACCTATGGAGAAAAGAATCATCATTGTTATTCCTGCAGATCCGCAGATTTTTAATTCTGTTTTCACATTCGGAAAATTTATGACTGTTAAAAAATGGTTTTCAAAAATTGGATTTTTTAATATTTTATTTTGAAGCTGTAAAATGCGAAAATTTGCAAAATTTTGCATTTTACGACTTAAAAAAATATTTTTAAAACTTTAAAAAGCAAAAAAAATCAATCTCATAGAAAACAAAACATATTTTGACAGTAATTAGTTTTATGAATGTGAAAACGGACTTTATAATATTCATTATATAATGAATAAATTAGGAATTATTTTCTACTTAGGTTAACATGGGGTTTTGATGAACTTGATGCTTATTAATATAGAGACTGATTGACTGCACATGGGTCCTAGAACAGTGTGGGATGCTCTATGAAGATCTCTGTTAAGGGCTTCTAACAGGGTTCCCCCTCAATTTCAAAAATTAAATTCCCTGACTTTTCCAGGTCTATTTTTTGAAAATTCCAGTCACAAAATTTAGTTCATGAATAAAAAAATAGCTCACAGCATAAAAGACACTATAATAACGTGACGCACGACATAAATTACATGCTCAAAATGCACTTTCCAGGTTTATATAATCATTTTTCCAGGTTTTTGGGCCATATTTGCAATTTTCCTTGACATTTCCCTGACTTTTTTTTACTAATTTCAAATTCTCTGACTTTTCCAGGTTTTACCTCACCCGTTGGGAACCCTGTTCTAATAAGTATTCATCCGAGTTTAGGAGAAAACCACAGAAAACTCCGAATGACTAGGTCAACAATCGCTGTCTGAGATCGAATGCTGTACTTACCACCTGTCAGCATCAAGAGGTGGTAAAGCTAAAAATAAAAGATACCATGAGTTCATAAACTAAATCTCTTTGATTTTTAAAAGTACAAATTTATACGTATTGGTTAGTAAATCTCTTATGGGTATGCCTGGACACAAATGCGCCATCAGAAAAAAAATAAAATAAACAATTACATCTATTCTTTAACCACATTTCTTGCGAGCATGGAAGCCTCTGCGCAAGGGCGAACGCAACGCGTCCGGTATTAAAATAAGGGTGATAACGCCTGTCGTTGACAGAAAATAAGCGATAAGAAAACAGCGAAGGACTGGATATTTACCAAATCCCAACCTGTCGATTAATTTGGCACCCCTCCAAGTCTTCTGAATCGCCCTCACTGCTAGGCGTATGAAACGTAGTTACACTATAGAACCCTTCCTCTAAAATAAAGAAGCTAGATTAATTACTAAATACAATAATATTATTTTACCTTTTACTTTGCTAAACTTCAATTTTTTTCCCCCAAAGGGAAAAACTGACTTGAAATACTATTTGAAAGCGTGAAAAATTTTAATATATATGTTATTTTAAAGAGAAAGCATTTAGCTAATCAGATGCTGGTAACTACGCTTATTATTAATTAGGAATTAGATGTTCAACATATAAAAACTTTTAAAAACCTATGTAATAAGAAATGGTAGTTTTTTGAAAATAAGTTCAAAACATTTCTAATTCCAAAATTTAAACAAGAAGAGTTACATATTAAAATGCATTTTATTACACTATGTAACATATCTAAATTTTCATTTACCAATAAATTAGAAACTCTGGAGTTTTTCTGCAAATTGTAATTATGTCAATAATATGCAAAGTTCATATGGTTAAATACAAAAGTTATGGTGTAATGTAATAATTTCAGTGATGTAATGTAATAGGAATATGTAATGATTTTTTTTTTCTACCCAAAGAATATATTTTTTACGTTTATTTATTTATTTATTTTAATAAAAGGCGGCTTATGTGTGTGTGTATAAAATTAAATTAACTATTCATGTTTTACAATTTTCACTGAGAAAAAAAAAAAAGAAGAACCTTTTCTTTTCAAAATGAAGAATTCTAAGCAAAATTTTTGATAACATGTGAATTTAAATTAAATTTTTAAATCAGAAAAATGTAAGATAAATTAATATAATAAAACTTAATTTTGCTTTTCCTATTAATTTCTGATTTTAGATCATTTTAATTACTTTTAAATTTGGCCCGCTGAATTTCTTTGTAACGTCTTACCATATGTTGCATTAATTAATTATAATTGTCCTTCTTTATATTTTTGAATAAGTATAAAGAGCGCCTTTTAATATTGAGTACAACCTCCAGTTTAATTTTCTTTAAAACTGATACTTTTACAAGATGTGTGCATAGTTGTAGTTATGAAATTTTCATAAATTGAGTTTTAAAATGTTTTTCGTATACATTTTCAGAAAAAATACGAATATATTATAAGTTTGATTTAATTAATACACTTATCTAAATTATTTTATATTAATGTTTAAAAAAAAGGGGGGGGGGGTTTAAAAAATACACATAGTGTTACTTCATAGATTTATATATATGTGTGTGTGTGTATTTTTCTACAAAAAATAAAAAAAATTTCCTAGTTTGAAATAACAATGAACATTTTAAAAGATAACTTTAGTGAAATTGCTACACATTAAATTAAATTAAATATTAATAAATTTAGGTAAAGACACCAGTGTTTGCCACCCTTTTAAAATAACCGTTAATTAAAATCTGTGAATTTGAATCCGCTTGAACTAGATTTTCTGGTTCTCGGGTATCGAGCGCAGGTGGATTCAAATTCAGAAATATTATTAAACACTTATTTTAACATGTCTTTTGTGAGGGTGTTGAACTCTGGTGCAAATTTTAGGAGTGATGAACACCGGTGTCTTTACATTAATTTTAAAACTAAAATTGTTTCATTTTAAATTTCTTTAAAGTTATATATATATTCTTTATTCCAGTGAAATAAATAAGTTGAAAAAAATTTTTTTTTCTTATACTTTCTCTGAAATAAATTGCACATTCTCTAAATTTCTCTATATAAACACAAAAACAAAAAAATTGCTTTCTGTTTGTAATCATTTACCATACAAATATAAATATAAATTTATACAATTTGTGGATTTTTAATACAATATATGTATCATTAATGTTATAGTAATATAAAAGTCTCCTCAACATAAGAATAATTTTTACTGGTATATTTTTCTTCCCTCAAAGAAATTAAATAGAAATTAAATATTATTTTTAATCAGTGATAATAATTTAAGCTTAAATTCAGTTAATTTTATAGCACAATTTGGTATAAAAATACACATTTTCCAGATTAATAAAATAAATATGATAAATTGCATTTTAAATTATATTAAAGGAAGAATAATTCTTTTGATTATAATTTCGTGTAAATTTCATCTTTTTTTCTTCATTTTTTCTTCATTTAAAATAACAGATTGTAACTAATAGTAAGTAGATTGTAGTACTAATAGATTGTAACTAACATATTCATTATTCGAAATAAATCTTTAACATTTAAAAGTGGTGACGAGATATGACTTAATTCCCATATAGATTTTTAGCAGATTTACGCTATTCTTTCGAAAAACTATTATGAAAAAATCTTCTAAACAAAAAATAGTTGACATGATTTACTAAAGATTATAAACCGATAGAAAATCATTATTTTTGTAAGAGATTTTATGCGTGCTACTTTTTCTTTCTTTCTCCCCCCTCCTTCTTTCAGATATTGTTTTATCCGGCGTTACCAATTTTTTTCCTATCAACTTGAATGAATGTGCAAACATTATTATTATTTTTTTCTAAATATATAAACTGAAATGTTGTCTTTGCATCTGTCCGGATTTTTAGCCCGGTTCATTAGATTTTATCAAAAATTGGTACACTTATCTTTCTTTGATGTTTTTACTGTATTTACAGTACCAGATTAAATATATATAATTATATGTTAGACAAAGGAACAATGATGACGACATTCTAAGTAACATGATATACGATTACTAGTAAAATCTGTGTATTATAATGTCTACAGATTTTATTCAAAGTGAAGGAGTATCAGAAGTGTCAGTACTTTGATGGATGGCACCTGGGAACGCGTTATTCTGCAGTAGCTGCTAAAAGAAAACAATTGACATAGAGTCAGCACCAAAAGTATCCGAGCACTAGCAAAAATTCCTATGTAAAAAAGTACACTTAATACAGTTTTGCTAAATAAATCCTTGTCGAATTCTGTTCTTAGTCTAAGAACATGATTCGACAAGGATTTATTTAACAAAACACAATTAAGTGTACTTTTTTTTATACAGAAATTTTTACTAGTGCTCGGATACTTTTGCTGCCGACTGTACACGAAAAAGCAATCGCATAGACAATCTGGGAAAGCGAGCTTCAAATCCATAATATCCCCCATCTCTTCAGAAAGAATCAAAACTGGGTTAAAAATTTGAGAACAATTACGACGTCCGCGCAATAACACCGAATACGTTCTATATCCCTTTTTGCTCAGCGTTTTTGGTACCTACTCTGAAGAATAAGTTTAACATATGACAAACCATATTAACAACAACTAAATAAGTTAAATTAAATTAATTTAGATTTAAAAATGAAATAATGCATATTTTAATAGAACCAAACTTTATTTTGAAAATAAACACGTGCACCACTGTTTCTACAGAAAAACAACTGGATATTATTTATCTCAAGTCTAGCGCAAAATTACAGTAAAAAGTAAACGGAGATGTTAAAAAATGCATTCTATATCCACATTCTAATGGATAATATTATTTTAATTAATTATTGGTGGTAATACACTAGGTATTTATAATACTTTTTCTGGAAAAGAATTTTTTATTTAACTTTTATTGAGATTAAAGCAAATAAAATAATAAAAAAAAATTTTTTTAGATGAACAATCTTGATTATTTATTTTTAACTGAAAATTTATAAAGAAATTGTAAATTTATGATGTTTTAGATAAGCATTACAGAAAATTTGCAGATTTTTTTTTTTTTTTTTTTTTTTTTAAAAATAGCGCGGCTGATATTGTTTAATTTAAAATGTAGTTCACAAAAATGAATGTTTTGGCTTGAGTAAAGCATTGTTACTTTATTACACGTCTTTAAAATACACAATAACTTGATTTGCTAATTTAGATTTTATTTCATTTTATTTTTTATTAATTCATACGTAATATTATTACAACACATTATTGTATTAGCAGATAAGAAATGTAGACAAGTGTCGCGACTACAAATTTATAGACAAACAGAAAATTACTTTATAAATTAAAAATAATCAAATCACAACATTTTTTTTTGCTTTTATAAAATGATAAACAAAAATTATGCAGATTTTATACATAAAAAATTTGAGGGGAAACGATATCATTGTTCGTAACAAAGTACCAAATGTTAACTACCTTCCTTTCTAAGAGACGGTGATATTTGTCATTCTGGTAATGCAACGCAAAAGCTATTTAACCGGTTGCAGAATTCTGGTAGATTAAAAAAAGAGCTAGTTAGCCAGTTGTTAAAATAAGATTCTTTTGACGCTTTTGACTTGCTGTTAAGGGAGGCATGCTATTTTAACAATCGCAGCTATCGTAGATCACAAATCGAATCGTACACTCCGCAGCAAAAGTATCCGAGCACTAGCAATAATCCCCGTCTTAAAAAAGTACACTTAATACTGCTTTGTTAAATAAATCTTTGTCGAATCATGTTCTTAAGAGCAGCAAAAGTATCCGAGCACTAGCAATAATCCCCGTCTTAAAAAAGTACACTTAATACTGCTTTGTTAAATAAATCTTTGTCGAATCATGTTCTTAAGAGCATGTTCTAAGAACATGATTCGACAAAGATTTATTTAACAAAGCAGTATTAAGTGTACTTTTTTAAGACGTTCTAAGAACATGATTCGACAAAGATTTATTTAACAAAGCAGTATTAAGTGTACTTTTTTAAGACGGGGATTATTGCTAGTGCTCGGATACTTTTGCTGCGGAGTGTACGATCCGACTTGCAATTGTTACAATAGCATGCCTCCCTTAAGTCAGTTTACGTTGAAATGTTCTATCGCAATGTAGCTGTGAGCGAAAGTTTAATAAGTTTTAAGTTTTAATATGTATTATACAGTGTGTGTGTGTGTGTGTGTGTGTGTGTGTGTGTTTACGTTAGTTAATAAATCTGTTTGGAAAACTAAGAACTGTGGATTATAGTTTTAGAAAATAAACCATATTTTATCAATTCATATATAGAACTATTATAGGAGTAGGAGGTGTTTTTGGCACCTTCTATGTAAAAGGTAATAACTGAATCATATTTTTTATACTTATTTTCCAGATCGTGCGATTTTAATTTCTGAAATAAGAAAAAAAAAAAAAAAGAAAAATATGGCGTTTCGGGAGCTAAAGGAAAAAATGGCCTTGCAGTGTTCGTAATTCTATTAAAACTGAATCTATTTTGCATTTTCTAGCTATGTGATATTTAAAAAATTGTAGAAAATTTAAAACATTACGCAAGATTCGGCAGACTGTTAAGTAATGAATGTCTGAATTCCCAGACATTGCTCGTGCAAGAGGCCTTCATTTGCCGAAATTTTCAGGTCCCGTATCGACTCGACCCACATGACAACTCTGCTTTTCTTATCAGGGTCGGTACAATAACTAAGAGCTTGTCCCGGCCTAAACCGTTTAGTTTTTTCCAATGTATAACAAATTAGACAAAGCTCGATAAAAAGAAAAGGCCAGATATATTTGGCAATGATTATTTTATCATTAAACTCCTCTTAATATCTAAGAATAAAATTTTAAATGTAATACTTTTCAGATGTCTTATATTTATTCAAGCAACATAATATAAATTAATAAAATAGCTGATCACTTAGACAATCTATTCATATCTACAGTAGTTAGCACAGACCAATAGACAAAAATAAAAACAGACAGAAAGACAAACTAAAGTTGTAATTACTTTTCAACAATGTTGCAAACTGTTAAAAATTCTTAACGCTTCTCAAAATCCACTTTATGTCATTTGCATCTATATCCTATGATGTATCCTAATCCATTTCTATTGATTATATAAACGAATCATTAATATTCATCTTATCTGTTTCAATGAAAAAAAAATTGCGTATCGGAAAAGTGCATACTTATTTCATCACATTTAGTAGGCTGTAAAGTTGTTAAAATGCACCTAAAAGAAATATCCTTCATGGACCATAGTATATGAAAATTCTTTAATGCGTTCCTGCACACAAAAGTAGTACAGGAAAAAGTTCCAATGGTGCCAAACATAACAATGCCTACAAAAAATTCAAGTAGTGCCATGCATATAATTTTCAGTTTAAAATTATGTTTATCAGTATAAAACTATTATGGTCATGGATAACATATATCAGTTGCGAATCATTTTAAAAATACTTACGTAAATGAGAGCGTGAACAGACAAGAAAACAAATAAACAGAAGAACTGAGTATACATTTTCACTTTTGTTCTAATGCTTTGTAAAAGATAAATTTCCGCGTAACATACTAACATATATAACATAAAATTATATAAAATAATATCATGTAAAACCATATTAAAAAAAAATAATAATAATAAAAGTAACAATTGCTCTATTATTTAAATTCTCCATTAATTAATACCGAAAGTAAAATAAATAAATAAATTGCCGGACGACTCATGCCATATAAACTGTAATCAAAGCCCGGTCCAGCACAGCCCAATAAGATAAAAGTGTATCAAAATAGGCACATATCCAATGATATAAAGTCGAACCGAGTGCAGGGTCCATGGAGATCTCTAGCCTGTGGACTACTGCATCATGTGCTTTTGTTATTTCTAGTTGAATCAATGCAGTTAACTGCATTAAAGAAGACTTGTCACCACGTTTCTGTAAACAGTTCAATAAAAAGCTCCACTATGCAATATTTATATAAGTAGAAAGTGACAAATATATTCAGTTTCATGCAAATCACTAGCACCGTATTGCTTTTTTTACCCCTATCGGCCAAAGTATCAACTACCCTTTTTTCTTTCAGGAGTAAAATCCTTTGCTGCTACAGCAACTGCAAGCATACGATAGTGAAATTTTATACTATAATTTGCTTCTTGTTGAAAATCGTGTTAAAAAAAGTACAAAATCCTGGCAAAAGGTTTTACCATCTTAATGTTTCAGCTACTGTAATACCAAGCTTTGGTTCAGCCAATTACCAAATAATAGTAAAAGGTTAGTAAAAATCAGATAAATCTAGCTATTTTAATACCATGTTTTGGTTTAACCAAACACAAAACTTTTATCGGTGCATAAAATTCCTGTTTTTTTTTTTTTTGTTTTTTTTCTTTCTTTCAGAAGAAGGGCCTGAACACTTCTTGTTTAACTTGGTGTGTTTGGTGTTTGGGATTAAGACCGACTGACTACACCAGAGTCCTAGACCTGGAATGGTGTGCCCTCGGTAGAAGGATTTTCTAAGGCATCCTAGCCCGTATGTACGGCTGTTTAACTTGGATCAATCTGTATATTATTGAAATAAAATATTCCAAACAAATACATTATTTTAGTTTCTTTTCTCTCAAAAAACTAATTTTTCAAATATTTTCTTTAGATAAATATTTATTTTCAAGACTAAAAAATATTTTTCTAAATTATTCCAAACAAATACATTATTTTAGTTTCTTTTCTCTCAAAAAACTAATTTTTCAAATATTTTCTTTAGATAAATATTTATTTTCAAGACTAAAAAATATTTTTCTAAATTATTGTATTCTCCAGAGTTCAGTAAATACTCATTATTATTATTATTTTATTATTGTTTTATTACTGATTAATCACAGCTTCTGAAAAATATTCTGAATAACATTACTTTACTGAAATATTTAACTAAAACTTTATCTTATTTAAAAAAAATAAATAAATACTATTATGTTCAAGGCATTTTTATATATTCTTTTTCTAATTATTTTTTGTTTACTTTTTTCGAGAGTAAGTTTGTCAGCTTGAGAATAATGCCATTAGACTTAAAAATGTATATATTCTATTTCGATAATGGTAACTACTGTCAAATGTTTCATTTAATATTAAATTAATAATAAATTTCAATTTGTAATAGAATAAGGATGGAAATTATTCAGATCGATATTTATTGGAACTTTATGTGTTTTTTAAATTCTTTGTTAAAGAATAATACTATACGTATGAACAAATAAATACATGTAGAAAAACAATTGAACAAAACATCTGTATCGATTAAAACACGCACTAAAAACTGAATAGACTAGACCTCAAGAAGGACAATGCATGTTACACTGTTTTCTTCTGTGTGCGTATATGTGAGGTTTTAAACAAATATCTAGGCCATTTATAAAATTTACAACAAAATAGTGAAAACAAAAAAAGTTGATAATGTTGCAAAAAATAACTTGCCCTTAATTAGATTACATACCTTACAAAATTCTTCAATGTTACATTTATTAATAAAAAGTTCTAAAGTTCACTTCCGAAAATTATCGAGAAATGGTATTGTTTTACATTTATTCTTATACACAATTTTAAATTAAACAGGTCGTGTTTTTCGTGGCAGGAAAAAATAAAATAAAATAAAAAATAAATAAAAGGCTTTTTTTTTCTTTTTAATTGTTTATTAAATGTAGTCAATTCTTATAATTTAATTAATTAATTATGTAAATATTTTTGATTTAAAAAAAAGTTCATGAATATATTTCGACTAAAGGAAAAATGTATTTCTATCCAACTAATACTTTAGTGTTTGTCAAAATAATTAAATAAATAAAAATATAGAATAGAGCTTCAGTAGGTATAAATTACGCTTTGTTTAAAATATAGAAAGAATTATATATCACTTGTATATTAAAATAATTTTTTAACGCTTTACATTCGGTAAGAATCAGTCTCGGAATTTCATTTCCTCTTATTTATTTCCTTTCCTTTCTTTCTTTTCTTTTTTTTTTAAGAAAATGTTTTATGGGAAATTTAGCACATTTAAATTTTTAACATCGGAATTAAAATGAAATAATTCTGCAGAAAATCAGTTCAGTAGCTTTTATTTAAAATAATAACAAAAATATATTTTCCTTTATTTACACTTTTACATCTAATGACCAGTGTTTAAGAAAAACACTTATAATAAATTGAGAAAATAATACTTTATTTACAATGGCTGCAGTGCAATCATTAACTAAGCTCTTAGTGAAACATTTAAATAAGAAAATGCCAGAAATACTCCAAACATTTGCTGCGCTAAATATATATTTCATATAATGATTACGAAAGATTAAATACCGTAATTACATATTTAAAAATAATCTTGAATCACCCATATTTTATCATTCTCTAAAAGCAATTAAGATTTCCGGTGATAAAAAGTAATCAACCAAAATTATTTAATGCGTTTTGAAGCTAATGAGAAGTTCTCGTATTTTAAAAATATTGATTTACAGTTAACATTTCACTTTCTCTGGAAGCTGAATTACTCTTAATAATTTTTATCTTGATATCAGATAAATACTTAGAGAAAAATTTATTTAAGGAAAATACGTGGATAACTTTTTTCTAAATAAATTTTTTCCTGTTTAAATTTCTAGTCTTTTCTTTTGTTTTTTTAATGTGTTTATTCTTACGTGATGCCCCCAGAAATAGCAATTTTTACACAGTCCAGTTATGTAACTGATATTTTAATGGATATTCTCATTTGTTAATTGAATCGTGAGTATATAGACTTTTAATAGCTCGTCGCACTGTTACTGTTTCCCATTTTATGTATTTTTGTGTGTTATTAATTATATGGAAATACATTTTTTCACTGGGTTATTTAAAGTACAATATCACAGTAATAATATCACAGTATTATTAAGTTTAGGATGTAAATTTTAATTAATACGAGCAACTAAAAATCGAAATGTTATAATTACCTTTCAGTTATTAATTTTATTCAGTATATTTAAGTAATAGGTATGCTAAAATATATTATATATATGTTATAATATAATATTATAGAGCTTAATCTTATACTGTATTTAGAAATATATCATTATACGACGAGTTACTACACCTTTTTATATTACAATGCATGGCATCATTTTGGCAAGGAATTTAATATTGTTATTAATTTAATTTAACTAAAAAATGAGTTATTAATAACTTTAATTATAATTTGGTTTATTGTTACACTAATTAGTAAACAAAAATCAATTATTATCTTTGTTAATTATCTAATTTTTATTTATTATTACAAATAATAAAATTACTTCAGCTTGTGTTTTCGGTTATTAAGTAGTTAAACGAAAAGCTCATCGTGTAAAATTTTATGTATTCTTTCATATAAGATAGTAAGAACTTTTTTTTCTAGTTTCTCTTTACCCTCCATTTTATCTGTATTAAATTTATTTTACTTTCATGATTCATTGGTTATTTCTAGTTTATGGAAATAGGTTGTTGATATCTGTAAAATTTTTAGCGTTAAGCTTACAGATATATAGAAATTTACATATTATTTGCATACATTATTCAGACGACGCTCATGGTGAAAAACTATACAAAACTAGGGCATAAAAATGAAGTTTCAGATAATAGACAAAAAAGAACAACGTTATAACCAAAGATTGCATATTATAAACAATCACTCTTAAATTAATAAATGAAAATAACAATAAAGAAAAACGCAATGGCAACTTATAGCTAAAAAATAATAATGTAATTTATTTCTGAAAGACCGATAGTTTAATTTCCAAAAAATCGCCTTTAGTGCTCGGCAAACTTAAATGAAAAATATACAAAAACTAAGCATATTAAAAATCAGAAGAAATATTAAAAATATTATCTAAAAGCAGTAGGAAATATTATAAAATTTTATAAATAAACGGACTGGAAGCAAGAGAGGATATGAAAAATTTACGTTTACTTGAGAAAGAAAATAAGTTAAGAAAACTTAAGGAGAGCAATATATGGGTATTTATTTTGGTTTTTGCAAATTATAATGGCATTTTATGATATTTTATTTATTTTCATTTATTTATTTTTATTTATTTATTTATTTATTTATTTTTCCAATATACTACTTTGTTACAATATATATTTATATGAAAATCTTTTCAACATTTCTCAAAAACTAAACAATAATAAACATGTAATCCATTAAGACAGGCAACTGAAAGCTGTGAGATTCATGCAAATATGAAATTTGCATATTACATGCAGAAATACAAGACTATTACGTATTCATGTATTCATGTATTCGAAAATAAAGTTTAATATAATAATAATAATTATAGCTAAATAATGTCGTCTATAATTATAATATTGAATAATATTAATCTTATATTGAATAATATTAATTTTGTTTACAAATTTGCATAAAAATAGGGTAAAATAAAATTTAATATATATATATATATACATATATATAGTATATATATATATATTCGCATAGAGTGAGATTTGATTAAATTTCTTGAAATAACCACAATTATATTTAGAAAATGGCACCAACTAAAATTACATTTACAATAAATAAATAAAGTGTTTTTCAGATGCTGCAAAATAAGTAATATATATTGTATTAAGACTTTTCTTTTTTATGTACGAGAAATTTTTAGTTACTTTCAGGCAAAAATGGTTGTAATATTTTATAATATGCATTATAAATTTAATAATAGTAAGCTAATTGTTAATTTTAATAATGGTTAGAAAGCTATTTATTAAACGTTTTAAGTTGTTTCGAACAGTATATAAAAATTACAATAGCACAAAAATAAAGCAATATAATGCATTAAGTAAACTAACAAATGTTTATATAAAGGTATATGAAAATCTAAAAGTCACGGTCTATATTTGCTTTAAAATCAGCATAATAATCAAATATTTGAAATATATATTTCTATGAATCGTACACAAAGCTTATATGAAAATATTTATATTATTTTTTTATTTTTACTACTTTATGTTTTTATACGCATAGTAATGTTTTTATTTTATCCATTTCAGTAATTTTGTATATGTCATTATGTATGGTTTTGTAACTTCAGTATTATTGATACCTTCAAAATAAGGAAATTTCACTTAGTAATAAGATATTTTCCACACACACACCCTTCTATTAAAATTTGCTCATTATTTATCTGATATGTTAAGCCTAATTTCCAAACAGAAAGTTATATTTATCTTTTTCAAATAACAAATGCTTTAATTATATATTTTTATTTCTTTTTATGGCTCTGGTGATTGTAAATACTGTTACAAGTCGGCTGCTAAACAGATATGTGAAGTTTTTGTTTAAACAATATGCTTTTAAGCAACACATCATTTCTTTATTACAAAATATCTTGATGTTACATATTATGCAATAGATTATTGTTTTTATGTAACACTGTACGTAAAATATTATGCAATATATTATTAATTTTATGACTCTGATGATCGTAAATAGAGCTACAAGTTGGCCGTTAAAAAGGCATGAGAAACTTTTGTTTACGCACAATGTTTTTAAGCTAAACGTAAGTTAATTATTATAAAATATTTTGCTGTTATATAATCGGTTGTCTATAGACACATAAAAATCTTATTTACGAATTATAAAATATTAATATTTAATGTAATAATTTAAGTAATTTAATGAAATAATAAGTAAATACTAGTTTAATATATTATTGTAATATAAGTTATATGCATTATTATCTATGTCGCTATGAAATATCATTTAAATTTTAATTTCTGCATTATATTTGTTATGAATGGTTATGTACAGCTATTTGGTATTTTTATTCCCTGTGTGTTTATCGTGTATTTCAATACTAAATTTTGTCCTTTGTAAAAATAGTAACTTAAAAAATTCAATGACTATTTTTTTTTATTAACGTTATAAATAATTGTTATCTTAATTTTCTCCGTAATTATTTTTATCGATAAAATCACTATCAATTTGCATTTCTAAACCTTTTCATATGAAAAACTATGTAATTAATGTATCATAAGAAAAAACGAAAAATAAAAAATGAAAATAAATAGCTAATCAGTGTAATTCATTCTATTTGGAAGTTAAAAACTTGTTATCTAGTTTTACCAGAAACTTTTCAAGTTGTCTCCTGGGTTTCAAATCGAAAAGTTTTTGTTGTCGTTAATTACTTCTTGATTTTTTTGTATACTTTTTTGCTTACTTTTGTTTTTTATATTAAATATGTGTATTAATTAATTGAGGAAAGAAATTTCATGAATTTATTCGAATATGACGAAAGGAATACTGTACTATTATTTAATGTCTAAAATTTTAATCTGGGAAGTGCAAAAGATACTGCTATTATTATTATTGTTATTGTTTAACAGTTAATTTATCTAATATCTTCTTATATAAAATTATACAATCGTGAAAGACGTAGTTCATCCTAATACAGGAAAACATAGAAATAATATAAATTCAATGTATATCAGTTATTAGTAATGCTTATCAACCTTTTAATTACATTTTCTCCAGGGTCGAATAATCAAATATCGAAAAACAAAAAATGAATTCAATCACAAAGAAAATAGTTAATTAATAGAAATACAATTTACAACCAATTTTAAAAATCAACAATTTAATATACATCAATTATTAGTAACTACCATTAATTTTTTAATTGTATTTTCACCAATGTTACAACAAGTCAAAAAAAAAAAAAAAAAAGAGGAATTGAATTAAAATAAAATAATTAAATTTAATTGAAGCCAAAACAAGCATTTAGTTTTAAAAATCACAATTACATTATTAGAAAAAAAAATCCCTAAAATTTATCGTCACGTGTTAATTAAACCTTTATGTTTTTTTTTTTTTTTTTTTTTTTTTTTTTTTTTTTTTTTTTAATTTCTTACTTTTTTTTTTTTTTTAATATAAGTACATAGTTATTATTATTATTATTATTATTAATGTATTCACTGAATAATTTCTTTAATAATAATTTTTTTAAATAGCAGTTTTAAATAAAATTGTTTGGGCAATTTACAATTCATAGCATGGAAATGTCATGAATCATGTTGATGGCAATTATTATTTAAGAAATATTTAATTATTTTTTTAATAAAAGAAATATTGATTGTATTATTTAATTTGATCGACATTGTAAAAGACAAGCTAAAAATATTTTTTCTGTTCGAAGTGGTATTCCAGAGTTATTTGCTATGTTTAATTGTTTGAAATATTTCTACCTAAATTTATTATGATTTTTTTAAAATCTGTAGTTGAAAGAATATTGTAAGAAAAAAAAAAAAAAAGAAGAAGAAGAAGTTCTAATACGCAGTTGTTATTAAATTACTTTGATAGAAAGCTATTGAATTAAAATTAATAATATATAAAATAAAATATCAAATTAAAATAATAGCATATTAAAGTAATTTATATATTAAAAAACTTTTATATATTAAATTTTAAAACAAACTGCATTTAGACAATACTAACACTAACAATTTTTATTTATACTAATTATTTTCTCACATATAACTCTAAAGAAATTCAAGACAATGATTATTATGCAATTATCTGTTAAAGAACTTTAATAGATGATAATATACACTAAATAAAACCTTGCTTTAATTTAAAATTAATAGTGTTATACACACACATATATATACATTATTTACTTTTTAAGTAAGAAAAATAATATTACTTTAAATAATGATATTTTAATAGTTTTTAAACGCGTATTCTTAAAGAATATTTTTAATAAATTGTCAAAAAGATATTAAAAGAGTTATTCAATTTTTTTCTGGTCAACATCATAATGGTGTTAAAAATTAATCAAAGCGCAGCAATGTTGGTGATATTATTTTTTATTTCAATTTTATTTACAATTTAATTTTATTTTATTGTATTTTGGAATTAAAGCAAAATTGTACTTTAAATAGGCAATATTATAGCGATAGACTTATCATAAAATTGAAAATTGATAATTATCCCTATTATTTCTTTATGTATAATTCCAGATGCAATCAAGATAACAGTGAAAAAAAACTTCTTTGTTAAAATACATTTTATTAATTAACAATGTGGGCAATGCATAATATCATATGTGTATAAATATATCAATAAAACCGATAATTTGAAAGTAAAATGTCACATAAATTGCTTTTTTTATATTACAGGATTTATTTAAAAAAAAAAAATTGCACAATACATAGATGTAAATTATTGCAATTTAAATAAATTGAATTATTATATTAAATTTTTGTGTAATTTATTTATGTTATTGAAAAATATCCTTCTTAGTATATTTCTATATATATATTTTAAATTATTTTTATTAGTGTATTTTCTTTCTTTCTTTTTTTTTAATACTGCACTTAAAATTTTTCTGCTTTTATGTTTTTATTATGTGTTTATACCCCAGTAAATTTTCTAAAACTACTTTACTTAAATTTATGTTTCAAACAGATATATTTTTATTTTAAAATTGTAAATTATTATAAAGAAGCAATTAAGGCAATAATTATGAATTTTTAAACTATTAATTTCAGTAAAATAGTCTGCAATCAAATTTCAGTTAAATATATTTTTTAAAGTTCACATAAATTTTTGTTATTGCTTATTTTTTAAGTACAATTTTTTAATAAATGAAAGACATTTAATCGTGTTTCTAATTACACCTATTTATAATTGCACAGCTATTAATTAATTTATTAAATTTATTTAGAATTATTAACTAATTATCTCATAAAATATATAATAGAGTTTTTAAATGTAAATGAATTAGTTTTATTTTGAAAATAAAACAGAAGAATGTTACAATTTCTCATAAACTTTAAAGGTCTTGAAAATATTTTAGATCGAAACTTATCTATTAGCGCTTATTTAAATAAAATTTGCAATTCAATGAAATGAAAATGTGGAAATAATAATAATAATAATAAATACACAAATATTAATAAATGTAAACAAATTATACAATATGATTGTAAATTCGAACAATTCGAAGATCCTAATATAAAATTGTTTAAATTTAAGTTTATTAAAAGCGCATTACTTTTAAACCTTAAATATTTTGAATAAAATGAACAATATAAAATCAATCCTACCAATATTTGATCAGATGTCTAAATTTATTATTTATTTATGAATAATAAATGCCAATTATTGTATAAATATTTGAATTTTTATTTTCAGAAAGGGAAATGTTTACATTTTTGCCGATTAATATTTTAACAATAAGTAGAAATTTGTATATTATATATGCAAGAAACGTTTTTGATCAGTACATTTGGCCTGTTTTAACTTATGCTTTAGAAACTTGGACTTTAACGTGCAAAACTATACAAAAACTTCACACAATCCAGAGAAAAATGGATAGATGGATGTTAGGATTCACTCAAAGAGACAGAAAGCGAAACACTTGAATTATGGAGCATATCAAAGTTACTGATGTTATTTCTAGAGTTCAGAAGTTAAAATTGAGCTGGACTGGGCCCCTTGTGAAAATAAAATGATCATAAATGGGCTACCAAAGTTCTATTTTGGACACCAACAGATAAGAAAAGACCGAGGATTAGACCACTGTGTCGTTGGAGAGATCAAATTGTGAAGGTAGGAAAAACAAAATGAAGAAAAATTACAGCAAACTAGGCAGACTGGAATCACATCGGAGAGGCCTTCATCCTGCAGTTGATTGATAAGGACTTAAATTGATGAAAATGATGATGATTATGATAGTGATATATAAATTGTATGACCTATAATGGATTTTGCTAAGTATTTCTGATAATTATTTAAATTTAAATCATTTGGTAATTTTCGAAAAAATTAAATATTTTTAATTAATTTCAACTTTAGGGGAATAAAGGTAATTTAGGTGAATAAAGTTCCTTTTTTTTTTTTTTCCCACTGCTTAATAATCCCAAAATGTCTCACTATAACAAAGGAAAAATGTGAAAGACAAAAGAAAGATTGAAATAGAAAATAAGAAAAAAGAAAGAGACAGCCTGATAAAAATGTTCCTCAAGTGAGTAAAAATCACTTATTCTTAGAATTATCTTTTTTTCTAAGCATCTCCGTACTCTCCTGCGTGCAACTGCACTCCACAAAATGAAGAATTTTCTTCCCACAATCTAGTACGCATCCACGCCCACCTTAGTAGCAGAATGGACTCTTCTCGAGGTCAATGTACAGCTAATGTCACGGGCAAGGGGTTAACGCGACGGATCAATATCGAAAAGAATTTTACTCATGCGCACGAGCAGTCGAGACGGCTGAATCGTCTGCTGAGAGCAATTCTCGTGCTGGAGATCGTCTGCGGATTCTAATAAATTTGAAATTATTATTCTTGATAATTTAGAGACATTTGAATTTTTTTTTTATTTTTTTTTATTTTTTTATTTTTTTTTTAGAGAGAAACGTCGAGTCTTTAATTATTCGGATAAATGTAATGTTTCTCACTTTTTTTTTTTTTTTTTTTTTTCTTATCTAAGTTGGATGAAAATCTATTAAAGAAAAATAATAAAATTACTTTAAGTTACTTCATTGAAAAATTATTTTAAAAGTGAAAGGTGTATATAAATATATTTGTTAAACATTATTTCTCTTGACACAAATACAAAGATCGATGCGCCATAATAAATGTATTAATATCACTCGTATAAAGCTGAATTGATTTATATATCAAATGATCTATCATATAGGCAAACAGACACTTTGTATTTATATGAATTTCCTTAATTAAGTCCTGAACAATTTTTAATTAAAAATTATTCGCATTTGATAAAATATTTAAGTGTAATAATTTTTAAAATAAATGAATTTTTATTTTTATTTTTTTTTTTTTTTCATGAAAAAGTTCCTAAAATTTTTAACAACAAAAAAGTTCATTTCATTAATTTTTAGAAGTCCATTAATAATAAAAGTTTAATAAAATTTTACATAATTATATTAAAGAAGTCCGAGATTTTATTCTTATTATGATTATGATTATTCTTTTATATAAAATTATTTTTATCAACCTATTATTATTATTTATCCAAACGTTCAAAATTATTATTTTTTTTCTAAATTTTTATGAAAAATTAATATATCGAATTATATCTAAATTTTTATGAAAAATTAATTATATAATATATGTATAAATATATATATGTGTGTGTTTGTGAAATTGTTTGGTAAGACATTTTGACTTACGTATTTGTGTGAAACTAATTCAATCATTTTGTATTATATTATATCTACTAATGACTTTAAAAAATAATAATTACATAAATATTGAAACTATTTATTTTAATAACTGACGGGGAAATCTGCAGTTGAATTTTTAGTTATCTTTCAGTCTCTTCGAACTACATTTTATTATTATTATTATTATTATTATTATTTTATGTTTCTAATCATAAACCTCACTAACAGTTATAATATAAAATTATTAATCGTTTGACGAATTATTGAAATATCTGCATGAGAATTCGCTGTTGGTTTCCTGCTATACCCCAACTTCACCTGTAAATGTTGTTTAACAACAAAGTAAGTAAAGTAGCAGCGAAGCGAAAGAAGGGTGATTTCCAGGTTCTTATTGCTCGTTTTACTGTGGAGTATTATTTATTATAGACTTAAAAATTTTATTGTATGAAAAACAAATTGAATAACACTAGGGATTTTTTCAGCATCAACAGAATGTATTAAAGAACATCTATTTAACTAATTTTAATTTTATTATAAAAATATAATATAATATGATAAGATAAAAATAACAAACAAAAATCATATCAGAATTGAAAACACTAATACTCCTGTCTTAGATGATTATGTATTTAGTGTTACAATTACGTTAAGTATTTCAAGAGTGTATTTCCGGATTCCTAGCAGTCACTATATTGAATACCACTATTTCTTTTTTTTATTCTCTGTCTTTCTTTCCCTTTTTTTTTTTTTTTTTTTTTTTAATCTTTATTAATCGTTTTTAATAAATATCTTCGAAAGAATAATACAAAGATTGCTTTATATAAAAGGTGGTGTTCAAAAACAGTGACTTCTGAGAAGCTTGGTATTTCGAAAAGATTTGAATGATTCTAATAAAAATTCGTTTATAATTTTTTTTTTCCCCTTAGAATATCCTACGAACTTTTTTTTTTTAATGATTATTTGAAAACTTAAGCCGAAAATTGATTATTTGTAAAACGAATGATTATGTGATTCATTCAATTACATAATCATTGCACATCCTTGAGATATATTTTTTATTATCTAAGATACTTTCCAAGCGATTATATAAAATCGCATATGTAATTGTATCTAAGTTAAAAAAAAAAAAAAAAAAAAAAAAAAAAAGAATGAACGCGCGCGCGCGCGCGCGCACACGCACACACACACACACAAAAAAAAAAAAAAAAAAATCAACAATTGTTTTGGATCGAAAGAAAACACGGCTCTTCACTCTGTGAAGGAAGTAAGGACGGATGCTGCAGGCAAAACGAATTTAATGTGAATTGCCGGTTTGAGTTCAAAAATTTGAGTAAATTTCTGAAAACTAAAAATTTTTTTTATCAAGATTCAGTTTTTAACAAATAGCTTCATTCATTCACATAAGAATTTAAAATACTTTCCAAAATGTATGTTTAAAACAAACAAATACATTTTTTAATCTTAATTATGCCAATCATAATAGCTGAGCGTTTTCTACTATAATTCATGAGAAAAATTTTAAATGCACTTTTGTCGAAAGATATGTTGTTAACGTCACACCGTCGATATAAATTTGTTTATAAAGCAAAACGTCTGTATAATTAAATTTTTGTCAGTTGTTAGAATGTCTCAAATATTGAACATAATTTGGACATTCATGTTGCTTGTGTACTGAAAAAAAAAATTCTGCCACTTACATTTACAAAATAAATTTCGGCTCTAGAAGGAATAGATATATTTCATGCTTATAAATTCTTGTTCTCTACTCAAGGAAGTTAAATTTCTATTAAAATTCAGGGGCGTTTCCCTGTATTATCATGGTCAAATTCAATTAGAATCTCTGCAAATAAATATAAACATAAGAGGCAAGTTTAGTAACTATAATTCTAATTTATAATCTATTCTTGAAATAAGACGAGAATTTCTCGCAATTTAAGGAATTCATAATATGTCTCAATTCACCATATATAAAACGAAATTCTTGCTTATTGCGTCTATTCAGTTTATTTGTTTATTTTATTCGCATAGTTCGGAAATCTAATTTAGGAATTCAGAAAATAACTATTTATTCGTTCTTGATAAATACGTTTTCTTTCTTTCTTTTTTTTTTCTTGGTGTATCTTTTATCAATTTCTAAATTTTTAATTTATGATTAATTCCTATTAAAACAGTTATGTAGATTTCCGTAAAAGTTTCCGTAGTCATTTATGTCGGTAAGTAAATTAAACAAAAAAAAAGGAGAAGAAGAAAGAAAGAAAGAAAGAAAGATAAAAAAAAAGAAAAAAAGAAATCGTTATTTATCGTTAAAAGATAAAAGTTCGAACCTCATTTGATGTATAAGAAATGCATTTTTTTTTTTTTTTTTTTTTTTTTCCGAATATACCGGAAATATGAAATATTTAAACATATCATCTCAATATTTTCTTTTTAAATGTTAATATATAGAAAGAAAATATTGAGATTCGTCCAAAGAGATTCTTAAAAAGCTTTGTTTAGTTCCTTTCAGGCTGAAAGAACTTAACTTAATATTTATGTATAATGCTTGTTGGTGTTTTCAAGTAATATATGTATCAGTAAATTTTCTGAGAACACAATAACGTTCTGAAATTTGGAAAATATCCAATATCCTTTTGATAGTAAATTGCTTGTATGTCATAAATATGTATTGAAACAGAACGAGTACATCAAATAAATTGCTTGAAATCACAACAAAATAAGAATACCATGGCAATATTTGTTACTTTAAAGACCTAAGTATGAAATAGCATTTCTTTACTCAAAAAGTAATGCATACTACCTCTTCTAAAAACAATTTAAAGCTAAATAACATGTTTTTATTTTAGGCGGATAATATATCAAGAATCATTGTAAATACATAGGAGGTTTTTTTTTTTTTTTTTTTTTTTTTTTTTTTTTTTGTTTTACAAAGCTGATGGAATTGAAAAGCTTTTCAGTCTAATTTTTTTTTCTAGTGATTTATATTATTTTTCTTAAATTTCACAAAAAATTTGTCATGATAGTTTTTTTTTTTTGTTTTTTTTTAAGTTTTAGAAATTTATTATTTAAAAAAAAAATTATATATGAGAGAATATCTAATTTATGTAATTTATGTATTTATGTATCTAATTTGTCTAATTTATGTATTTATCTTAATGTAAGTAAATTATGTTACACTCGGTAACAAAGTCTCCGAATACTAGCAAAAATTCCTATATAAAAAAAAAACACTTAATACAGTTTTGTTAAATAAATCCTTGTCGAATCCTGTTTTAGACTAAGAATTTCGACAAGGATTTATTTAACAAAACTGTATTAAGTGTACTTTTTTTACATAGGAATTTTTGCTAGTGTTCGGAGACTTTTGTTACCGACTGTACCTTTTCTAAAAACAATTTAAAGCTAAATAACATGTTTTTGTTACAGGCAAATGACATATTCTCGAAAAGATTTTTTAAAAATCTAGTGTGAAACAACCACACGACTTCCATTACCCACTATTACATGTATTATAAGCATTTTCTGGAGATGTGATCAGAAGACATAAAATTGACCTAACGAAGAAGAAACCTAAAATAGTTCCGGTAAGAGAAACTTAATAAACGGGTAAAGACATATAAAACAAAGTTTACATAGCGAGTTAAAAAAAAAAAGAAAAAAAAAAGAAAAAAAAAAAAGGTAGAGTTATTTTTTGAAACATCAATTTCCGAGATCTAAAACTGACCTACCTAAGCAGAATGGCTGTTAATTTTCTTGTAATAACCACGTAATATTTGAGAAAGGATATCTAAAATGTATTTATGTAACAATTTTTAAGAAAATCATTAGAGCCGTTTTTGAGATACCGACTTTTACCAAAACTTTTTATACTCAATTATTGACAGGAGAACAATAATTACAAAGAAAAGAATATTTAAAAGGGAGATAATATGGCGAGTTTGAAAAGGAATCCGTACTGCCGTTTTTAAAGGAACGCACTTGCGAGACCTGAAATTGAGCTATTTATACAGGACGCCTATCACTTTTCCTGAACTAACCAACTATAACATTCGAAAAGACATCTAATAAGGTATTTATACAGCAACTTTGAAGAAAATCGTTAAAGTCGTTTCTGAGATATGGATTTAAAGTCCCACTTCCGGTTTCAAATGTCCCACTTCCAATTTTCCAATTTTCACCAAAATTTGGAAAATTCATCTGTATACCAGACCTGTCTCAATTATGAAGTTTTGTTGTTCTATCTTTATTAGTTTCGGTGATATGATAGCCAGAAGATTCCATGCACGCATACACACATCCGAATACAATACTTCCATTACCTACGGTAGTCAGAAGTGGAAGTAAAATAATAAATAAATAAGCGATTTTATATGACATTTAACGAATGCTTTAAATGTGTATCTGAAAACAATTGTCTTTTACTGAATACCTTTTAGTAAAATTAAAATTTTGAAAAGTAATTTTATTCACTTAGAAAATATTTTTTTAATATACTCCTTAAAATATAAATTGAAAGCAAAATTTGAATGCGGAAATACTATTTTATCTATTGTTAAAAACGTTATTACTTTTTAACACTACTTTGATACACATGTCTTAGAATATTAAATGACTGAAACTTAATGAAATGTTTCATTAAATTATTAACGAAATACAATAAATATGCTCTATTTAAAAAATTAAGTACTTAGACCATATTTAAAATAATTCAAAAAACGTGATAAGATTCTAAAATTTAGAAAATATGATAAAATTAGGTTAAAAATAAATACATTTATGTTTAAATTAGGTAAAAAATAATATTACCTATTACCGCTACTTAGATACATATGTCTTAGTATATTAAATGCGGGAGTTTTAGTGACTATCTCATTAAAATAATAATTAAAAATTTTTAAATGTGCTGCATTTTAAATTCTAAGCACTTGGAACATATTTTAAATAATTCGTAAAACGTGATAACATTCTAAATTTAACCCCCTCCCACCCCCCACCCCCCCCCCCCCCCCAAAAAAAAAAAAAAAAAAAAAAGTAGCATTTATTAAATCCCTTTTTAATTTTTAATCAGGGATGAATGTATGAAAAACCACTCTACTGAAATTATAACTAAATTTTCCTATAGTAAATTAAATATTAAGATTTTTGTTTTATCATTTAATGCCATTTATTATTTATTTTAAACATTATTTTTATTTTCCGGCATATAATCCGCAGGACAAACAATTGCGTTTTATACCAGAACTTTTATTTAATAAAACATATTATTGCCTTTTCACCTCTAATACGTGAATGGAGTGTAATTTATTGTTAATTAAAATTTCTGGTGTAAATATATTTATTTAAAATTCTGATTATACTCGGTTAAAATTCGTAGCAATAGCTTAGAATTTTTCTGTGTTTAAATAATTATAATTCTACAAAAAAAAAAAAAAAAAAAAAAAAAAGGGGGGGGGGGGAGAAAAAAGACAGAGGAGAAGTAAAAAAAAATGAAAGTAAATAAATATTTAAAAAAAAAAAGGGTTATTAATTTAAATAGTAGACTGTCCATTTCTCTTCTCACGTTAAATAAAGTTTAAATCTTAAGTGTTTTTGTATTCTTAGAACTATAAGAGCTGTTTAAAAAACCACCATGTGTTTTCCTTAATTTGAGAATGTTGAATAACTCGAATTTTTATTTAATAAAATAAACAATAACAATTTTTGTCTGAGTTCGCAGGAAAAATTCAGGTTTTTTAAAACTTAGTTTTAATTTGCTAATTTATTTGTTAATGATCCGTCGTACATCTTGTTAATTCTTTTTAATCAATAGGTGTCTCTGTCTAGTTAAACTAGACACAAAACTTTCATCGAGACTTGCAAAAAAGAAAAGATAAAAGGATTTACTAGCGTTTTTAATTTAACCTTTTATATCACTCCTCACAATCCTCTTTAGTCTAGACTAGTCTAGAAACCAGAAGAATTCTTTTAGCTGTGCAGTGAATAGTAGCTTAACTGTCTGACGCACAAATAAAATATTGGGACATTTTATTTGATTAATGCAATCGAAAACTATTTTACTTTAAAGATAAATAAATAAATATTATAAAAAAAGAAGCTCAAAACTCAAGAAGATTACTACAATTACTCTTTTAAACTTAATAAAATTTGCATTATTTTTATTAACAACATTTCACAAACAATTTTTGAATAACTATGATTTACTTATTTGCGATTACGTATTGTTTTAAAATAGTGCGAAAATATTTTAATTATATTATTAAGATTTTCCAATGAAGTTATATTCTTAAAATTGGAGTATAACCTGAAGCAGACACGAAGAGAATTTAACAACTTCAGATGTTCGTGCTTTTTTCCAACATCCTTTTATCCGGAATGAATTTATCGACTACGTGCTACAATTTGCCGTTGCCCCGCATGCAGTAGCTACTTGCTTTTGTCAATCAATCAGAGCCAATTGTAGAAATTTTGTGATGTCAGTATTGAATCATTTTCTCACGGATAAAGAGTGGATGAAATGATGTCATTATCATGAATATACATCCGAGAAAATAGGCAATGAATAATTTTTTAAAAATGAATGCACCGCATCTCAAAAGAAATATTTGTGATTATTAACTTCATTTTGTCTTGCCTTGCGCTGCATCTAAAAAATGACATTATTATTTGATTAATATCTGCTCTTTACCGCAATCCACGAAGTTTTTAACTGAAATTTTTATTTAATACAAGGAAGAAAAAAACAACTCTTCAGCATGCAATTTTTAGTTCCCCATCATACTATAGGTATGGGGAACTTAGGTAATCGTGAAAATTTTCGACCTCGGTTTTTTGACTTTTTTACACGTTTTGAGATGTGAGGAATCCGAAAATGACAAAATTTCTATGGTGTCTGTCTGTAGGGTGTCTGTTAGTCTGTTAGTCTGTTAGTGGGTCAGTCCGTTAGTTTGTTAGTCTGTGTACACGATATCTCAAGAACAAATTGTCGCAGAGAGGTCAGATCAGTTTTAAAATATTACTTTCGACACTGGCAAGAACCCTATTCATTTGCAACATTCGATTTTAAAAACTTTGTAAGTTAGTAAGTTATTAGAAATTTACGATTTTCTTAACATGGGAGAATAGGACAAAAATTCATTTAAACGTGCATTAAATGAAAACGTTTTACTGTAAAAATGTCAGACCAGTTCTAAAATATCAGTTTTGATGCCGGAATGAACATCAGTAACTATAAATATGCTACTTTGAAAATTTCGCAAATTACTGGAAATTTACGAATTTCTTAACATGGCAGTATAGGGCAAATTTTCACATAAACGTCAATTTTGAGAGATATTTTCATCGTAAAGATGTCAGACTACTTTTGAAATATTATTTAGGACACTGGTATGAATATTAATGACTATGAACTTTCCAATATAAAGATTTCGTAAGTTATTGGAAATTTACGAATTTCTTAACATGTCAGAATAGAGCAAAATTTCACATAAACGTCAATCTTGAGGGATATTTTCAGCGTAAAGATGTCAAACCACTTTCGAAATATTATTTAGGATACTGGCATGAATATCATAGACTATGATTTTTCCAATTAAAAAAATTCGTAAGTTATTTGGAATTTACGATTTATTTAACATGTCAGAATAAGGCAAAAGTGATCATAAACTTCCATTTTGAGGATCCTAAATACATTAGACAACTTCAAAATTAAGTTTATGATATTTGTTTGAACATATTTGAATACAAATATTCTACTAGGAATTTTTCGTAAATTATTCGTAATTTACGATTTTATCAACATAGCGAAATTGTAAATTTTTCATATAAATATGAATTTTGAGGTTTATTGCATTGGAAATAGTAGCATGAAAACTAAACAACAGAATTGATCCTGATAAAATAAATTAATAAATTAGAATAAGATAATTATATCCAAGTGAACGGTGGATAGCCTATTAGGCGGGGATTTCATTCTGTCACTGTATCAAGCTTTGGTCAAATTCATTTCTTTTAACATGATTATAATATGTCTCGCACTAGAAATTTCTGAGAACATATATATGATGGGAAACTGAGCAGAGTCCACCTATGCCAACTAGTTTAGAATACGTCTACGTGGTGGTATAGGTAATCTGCATCAATAATTATATTTTTCACTATTTGCAAATTTTTGCAGTTGCTGAATTTGTTGCAATGGTTAATATATCTGAACACTTGTTAATCAGTTTGTATTCTTTCTTTTTGATTTTGATTTTACTTTATATATTTTTCTTTCCCTTTTCTTTATTATCATTACAATTATTTTTATTATTTTCAAATTACCTTAACGATAAAAAACAACCTTTATATTTCCTTTTCATTACAAAACTATTCTAAAGTAAAAAAGAATATTTATAATTTATCTAAAGCTTTCCTAGCCTTTATTATTTTTTTTTTTCAGTATAAAATAAGTGAATAGCAAAACCATATTAAAGATCATTGACGGATGTAGTTCAATCTTATGTTGTTCGATGGCCTAACCCGTTAAACAACTAACATTTATTGCATATAAAAAATATTTCTCAGCAGAGTACTCAACATTCGCGCTGTGCAACAATAATTTCTTATTAATTTTCTTATTTATTAAACTTTTAACTTAAGTTTATAATTATACAATTAACGCATTCATCAAATAAAAGTTAGTTTGTTTATTTGCTTATATGGGTACTGAGATTTTTTTGTTTGTCTCGAAAAACAGTTTCGATCTCGAAGAATTTTATTATAAAAATTTTTATTTTATACACATATAAAGGACACAGCAAACATCTATACCTTACTGAAAATTCAAATCCAGGATATGCTGTTCTAAAAGTCAGCTCCCGGCCAACTGGATCAGTAGGCCGCCAATAAAGGTTAAACATTATTGTTCCTTTATCAGTGGCTTCGATTTTGTAGAATTTTATTATTATTTATTATTATTATTTTATTAACATTTTACTAATTTGATCTGTAATCCTTTTTTTTTTTTTTTTTTTTTTTTTTTTTTAACTATAATTATTTTTATTAAACAATAAACTTCAAAATTAATGAAAGATCTTGAATCTTGCAATTATTGAGCTATTTAAATCTTTAAACCAGATAAAAAGAGCATTTTTTTTCACTTGTTTTTGTTTCAAATCATATAATTAATTCACATGTTCTCTTTGAAAAAGCACCTTATTGCTAATGCAGGTGTGTATTTATAGATTTTCCTTTCTAGTCAATAACCAGTTTGCGTAAAAGATCTTTAAATTAAAACATTATAAAAATAATAATTCAGGAAGCATAGAAAATGGATACACAAATGAAAATTAACATATTTATCAATATATTGATCTGAAAGGAGAAAAAAGAGAGGGATAGATTAAGAATTTTCAGTCTTTTCTTTATTTTTCTTTTTATTCTTATTATTAACAGTAAACCTAAGGATAATCAGAAGCGTATTTTACTTTGCGGTGTATATCATAGAGAATAAAATTACATATCAAACATAACATAATGAGATCTTTTGATAGTAAACACATAATTTATAGTTTACTTTTATTATTATTTTTATTTTCCATTTTTTGTCGTCATCATCGTTGATTTTATTCGTTTATTTGTTTATTTTATTTTATTTTTTCTTTTCTTTTTTTTTTTTTTTTTTTCTTTTTTTTTTTTTTAAGGCTTAATACAATTTTCCTTTTAATTTCTACAATACAAATCACTTATATGAACTGCTATCAAAACGAGCCTAACACAATATTGTATCAGATCAATGTAAAATAAGATGAAGAAGAAGATGAAGAAAAAGAATACTATTTTCATTAAATAATGAAATAAACTTCATGAAAAAGAAATTTCTAGTGGATACATGTAATTTACTTAGAAAGCAATTACTCTGACTAGAAGTAGATTTTCTGTTGTATAAAATAGGGGTCTGCACGGACCCGGTCTTAACGGCCGGAATTACACTCAATCGACCCGAACCTGGCATGAGGGCGGGGTTCAGGCTGATTTTCTCAATTTTAGTGTCAAACCAGGCCAGGCCTGGATTAAATTTTTCTGGATCTTATCCGCCCGGAAATTTTTTCCACTTTCCTGGTTAATTAACGAAGAAGGTAAATGATAAAATATTTCTTTAGTCACTTATTTTACATAATTTTACAGGCTAGTATAGCACGTGAAATTTCTACTTGTTAAAAACAGATTATAACTTAAACTTGATTGTCTGACACATTATCTGTTCGCGTTTTGATTTCCGCAAATACTTTTACCACGTCTAGAAACTGATATATGTTATTTAAATTCACAATAGCAGGTTTACTATTCAAAATAGTATATGCATGTGGCTTTTAGTTTGCGCGCATGTACAAACAAAAAAGTTTAGATACGTTACTGTATGAGGCTTTATGTTCTATGCTCTGTAGAGTCTAGGACTATGTCGGATATATTTTAATCATTTTTCTGCTATATTTAAGCCACTAAATGTAACGAAATTAGCATCATTTTTCAAATTCGCAAAAGCATCTTTTTTATTGAAAATGGTTAGAATAGCAATAACGTTTTGATTACAGGATCACAAAAAATATTCGATTACACTACGAGATATAAGTAGAAATGGGTGAAAGCATATTTTTTGAATAGTATTAACTCTTTTTGTTACTTTCCTATATTATTTGACCAATACTAATATTTTCGATTTGACTTTCAGGCTGTTTGCGTGCCTCCTGTGCATCCGCAATAATAAATTTCTGTTTATATGTAATTGTCTTCTAAAAATTTAATAGTTTTGTTAATGGATATTCTATTGCTTAGCTATATAACACCTCTAAGTAGATATTATTTTTTATTTTTTATTTTTTTTCAATTAAATGCATGAAATATATATGTGTGGTATTTTTTATTATTTTATTTTATTATTTTATTTTTAAAAGCTAGGACTGATTTTATCGGGTTTTGTCCGGACGGGCTTCGGATAAACTTTTAGATGTCATACAGGACAAGGCCATATAATCAAAGCTTTCGTACGCCCAGGCCAAGCCCAGATCTCAAAATTCTGGCCCGTACAGACCTCTAATAGAAAAATATAAAAAAAGAACTACAAATATATTTAATAAAAAAGTTAAAATTTATATTTATATTCAAAGAATAAAAGTAAAAAGGGAAACAACTTTAATTATATTTAATAAAAAAGTTAAAATTTATATTTATATTCAAAGAAAAAAAAATTAAAAGGGAAACAACTTTAATTATATTTAATAAAAAATAAATAATTATTTAAAAAAAAAAAAAAAAAAAAAAAAGATTTTTATTAAATTGAAACATATAGCCATAATAGAAATAACTTTCCTCTATATATATTTTAAGTTCATTATTTTCTCAAACTATAATGAAAAAAAACATGTCCAACATGAATCATCATGAATGCATTGTAAAGTCATGTTTATGCATAAGATTAAAAGAACACAAAAACAAGCTCGAGCTATATATGTTTTTTCCTTCTATATACAGGGTGTTTAGAAAGTCCCGGACCCATTTTGATGTTTAATAACTTATGAAATAATGAAGATATAAACAAACGTATGGCATTTATTGATGGAATAACTCATATATTTTCTTTTCAGGTTTGAATATCTTTACTTTTGTAAATATCGTCTGCGCGTGTGGTTTATTTCAGATAATTTCATTTTCCAGTCTAAATATTTGTACTTTTCTAAATATTGTCTGCTTATTAATTGCATTTTTCTCTCTTTTGACTTTTTTTGACTCTTTGACTCTTTTGAAAACTCCCATGAATACCGTGAGGCACAAAGGGATTTCCCAAAGGTTAATGTGTGGTGTGGACTAATGCACGACCGAGTCATTGGGCCTTTCTTTTTTACAGAAAAGACGGTCTCATCAGTTGTATACTTAGACATGTTGGAAAACTTCATATTTCCACAACTAGAAGAGCTTCAGCCACATGTCTTTTTGCAACAAGATGGTGCATCACCTCATTGGGGTACCATCGTTCGTAGTTCTTTGAATGACCATTTTCCAGGAAGATGGATTGGGCGAGGAGGTCCAATTCCTTGGCCACCCAGATCACCTGATATAACGCCGCTGGACTTTTTCCTTTGGGGATTTGTAAAGGACAGTGTTTACAGGAGGAGAGTGTCGAACATTGATGACCTAAAAGTCAGAACTACAACCGCAATAGCCTCTGTGGATGCCGACATGCTTGCCGCTACCTGGCGTGAAATTGACTATCGACTTGATATTCTCCGTGCGACGAAGGGGGCACACGTGGAAGTTCATTGACAAGGGTCATGAAACTTTTTGAGTCTATCTGACCATTTATGTTATTAATTTTAATCTATCTTTATTATTTTATGAGTTATTAAACATCAAAATGGGTCCGGGACTTTATAAACACCCTGTATTTTGTTAAAACATAAAGGTAGAATCTACTAAGATGGTTAATTTTTCTCGAAAGATTTTGATGAAAAATTGGGGTGAAAAATTGTCACTGGGGTGAAAAATCGGTTGGATTTCTCCTCATTTTGAGGAAAATTCTTGTTTGCTGTTAATCTTTATTTGCCGGTTTGAGAATATGGCACCAATTGGGTTTATTAGATAAATGCTATAACGATTTTGGGGAAAGTTTATGGTTAAGAATATTTTGGGGTATAAAATTGATTAGACTAATCCTCATCTTCAGGAAAATTCGTGTTTACTGTTAATCGTTTATTAGCCGGTGCAATATAATGCAGAAATTGGGTTTACTCGAAAATGGATATAATGATTATAATAAAAACTTAGAATTAAAGTTAAAAAAAAAAAAAAAAAAAAAGATAAACCCATTGTTTATCCTCATCTTCACGAAAACAAGCGTTCGTTGTTAACCCTAACTTCTTCTATTGCAAAATATGGCAAAAAACTATGTATTCTGGGAATTGGATCGAACGATTTTGATTAAAACTTAGTGTTAAGGGTTTTCTGAAATGAAACACACATTTGACTTATCCTCATCTTCAAGAAAATAAGCATTCACTGTGTTTCTAACCCTCACTCTGCTGTGGAAAAATACGGCAGAAATTTGGTTTACTTTTAAACTGTTTGAACGATTTTGATCAATATTTAAGATCTAGGGATTTTTGAGATCACAGTTCAAATTAACTCATCCTTATCATCGGGATAATTGTCGTTCCCCGTTAACTCTCACTTAGTTCGTTGAAAAATACGGGAGAAACTTGGTTTTCTGGGAAATGGCTTTAAAGGTTTTGATAAAAACGTAGGATTAAGGGATTTTTGAGACAGCAAATCGATTTGACTTATCCTCATGTTCATGAAAATTAGCGGTCACTGTTAGCTCTCACTTTCGCCTTTGCAAAATATGGTAGAAACCTGATTTTCTCGGAAACAGATCGAAATATTTTGATAAAAACTCATGATTAAGGGATTTTTAAGATGACAGACCTATCTGACTTATTTTCAGGAAAAATGATGTCAACCTTAACATTGCCTGGTACAAATTATGATAGAAACTTGGTTATCTCGAAAATGTATCGGTTTTAAGAAAAATTTAGCATGAAGGATTATTTGAGATGAGAAACCCATCTGACTTTTCATCGTCACAAAAATTAGCATTCACTGTTAATTCTCACTCCGCCAGTAGCAAAATAATGGCAAAGATTATTATTATTATTTTATTTTATTTTTTTTACATTTTTTTAACTAATTGAATCATTTTGATAAAAAGATTTTGGGACTTGAGTTTACAATTCAATCTGAATGACCCTCCTCATTAGAACAGTTTAGCGTTCGCTGGTAGTCCGCGCTTCGCCATTAAAACAAATGGTAGAAACTTCGTTTTCTTCGAAAGTACTCGAATAATTTTGATAAAAATTTAGAATTAGTGTGTTTTTTGAGATTGCATTTCCACCTGAAATATTCTCTTCTTCAAGATAATTAATTTTCGCTGATAGCTTTTCCAACCCGAAAAAAAAACAAAAACAAATGCAGAATGTTTGTTTTCTTGGAAATCACTGGAATCATTTTAAAATAATAATAATAATAACAATAATAATAACAAATAAAATAAATAAAGTTAGAGGTTTTTTTTTTTTTTTTTTTTTTTTTTAGATAAAAAGCTATCTGACTTAGCTTTTTCTACAGGAAAATTAGCAGTCGCTGATAACCCGTGCTTTGCCTGGAACAAAATATAGCAAACACCCGGTTTTCTAGGACACTGCTAGAACGATTTTGATAAAAGTTTGTAATTAGGGGTTTTGAAATGATAATTCATTTTGAAATTTCCTCATATCTAGTTCTTTCGTAACCCGCTCTCCACTTGCAGTAAAAAAGTAAGAAATATACTTCCGAAGCCAAATCACTGTATTTAAACAACGAATGACTCTTAAAATGAAGTCGATTCAATTCGGTCATCCAGGCACTATAATATCAAAAAAGACAAAAAGAAAGAAAGAAAAAGTTTTATCTTTTTTTAGTGTTCTCTATAATTCATTTTCTTCAAAGACGTGGGTGTAGCATTTTGAAAGGTGGATAGCGTCTGCCGTTTAAGAAATTTAGAATAGAAAACTGAACATTTTTACACCAAATGAAAAATATGCCAGACGGAAGTCAAACATGGAACCTAAAGCTGACTGTGTCAATATTTAATGGCTGGGTGGAATTCAACAACGCTTGGCGGGGATTTAGGTCTGTATCCATCTTAAAATGACATTGATTAAACATTTCAAAATTTTGATTAGATTTAGAGATATGGGTAACAAGCACCTGCACATGCGCGCCTGCAAATTCTTTGCAGGGAAAAAAAAAAAAAATCACGTTTTCTTTACGTTTCTCTAGGGAATTCAAATAATGATTTCAGAATATTTTGTTTGTGTGCATGGGGGGACTGCAGGTGTATAGAACACTTTTTATTCCACTGGGTATCA
Organism: Salticus scenicus; assembly: GCA_963930645.1. Taxonomy (NCBI): domain Eukaryota; kingdom Metazoa; phylum Arthropoda; class Arachnida; order Araneae; family Salticidae; genus Salticus; species Salticus scenicus. Next base: position 107,735,358 of record OZ005655.1, read on the forward strand.
CGTGAAACCGGCTCGACTGAATTCAGTGATACTTGGCTGAGGTTTAGGTCTGTATCCAACTTAAAATTATACCCATAGAATATTTCAAAAAAATTAATTACATTTACAAATATGAGCAAAAAATGCTTCTTCAACCAATCAAAATTTTTATGTCTAGGTATTTAGATACGTTAAATTACAATATTTGACAAAAAAAACTCGACTTTTTATTTGCTGTTGCTTTGTTTTTCGATTTAAACGCTGCGTTCTCTTATGCGAACGATACCTTTCCTTATTTTTTAAAGTTATTTTTTAAATTTCTAGTTCCCTTTTGTTTTTAATGGAAAACATATTTTATGAGGTGAATTTATGTGGGTTTCAAGCAACGGGGATTAGGTGCTCTGTAAATGCTGTAAAGAAAATATAACTTTAGTCTATTTTATGCGAATAAAAGCAAAAAACGAATTCTTTATTTAAATAAATACAGCTTAACAGTTTTAATGAATATTTATTTAAAAACTAATTTTTGTACCCGACTTTCGGAACGTAATAGAAATTATGTTTTTTGGGCTTTGAGAAACTTTATGTTCTAATCAGTCCACAAACAATTATGCAAATTTAAAGCACAAATTATACTTATTAATTATAATTACTCATTCTCTCTCTATCTTCACCAGCATAGTAAGTTTTAATTAAGATAAATATTTTTTTATAATACACTGTGAATAATAATTAAATACTTGTGCGAATAACGAGCGCACAACAGTTAGTATCTTATAAAACAGTAATAAACATGAATTTTTATATGAAAAATAACTTAAAATTGGGTTTTATAACTTTTTTTTTTTTAAACTACATTTTTATTGTGATTATTTAAGGAATTAAAATAAAAAGAAATACATATAATTTCTTTGGTATACGTACATTGAAAAACTCATTACAATTACTAAAAAAAAAAAAAAATCACATTTTTTAATAATTTAAGTAGGGTATTAATTATATCATAAAGTTAAGATTCGGTAACAAACATATCATTTGTTGAATATTTAATATAACTGGTAATTTTATCAACATAAAAAATTTAGCGATAATTATTATAATTCTCCTTCATATGTCTCCATTATTTTTTCAATGTAATAATAATAAGAAAAAAAAAAGAAAGAAAGAAAGAGAAACCTACTAAAAAAAAGTGGTAGTTGACTAGAATATATAATAAACTAGAAACAGTACAGCTAACTTATAGATTAGTGGCTGGATAAATACCCTAGGGCAGACGAGAAAGTACTTTTGCCTTGTATTATCATACTCAAATATAACATTAAAAGAACAACAAAATATTAAGCTTTAGCTTTTTCTTTTCTTTTCCTTTAATGTTATTTCTGAAGACACATAGAAGTAGAATTTCATGACATAACTGTCGTTTATTATGTTCGTGTGCTGAAATTAATTTAATATCTAATTTTAAAAAAATCTCTCTCTCTCTCTCTCTCTCTCAAGCTTAATTATACAACTGACGTGTATAAAAACAGCTTTGCAAAAAAGTAATAAATATGGATTTTTATACAAAAAAAGCATATTTTAACTTAGCTTTTACTTTAATTAAAAGCTTTTTAAGCAAAAGAAAGAAAAATAAAATAAAATAAAAATACCCACAATTTTACGTAATTGTATATGAGATTATATCGAAACATAAAATCTTAAAGTAAAAGATAAATAAATAAATTAATGAATAAATTAAAAAAAAAAAAAAAAAAAAACTTTTATCTATGCGTATTGATTTTACTACAACCGCTTTAAATCATAACATTAACCAAAAGTTCAAATGTCGTCATATATCTTAATATAACATCATACTGTATTTACAATGAAATAAAAGTCACGTTAAATGTGATACTTTTATTTCACTGTAAATACAGTATAATTAAACTTTTATTATTAACACTGAAGAAAGTGGATTTATTTGCTTACTTATTTTAAAAATTCACGTAATATTTGATCTTCTAGTAACGTGAAATTTAATAAGTTAAATATATATATATATATAAAATTTCATATATGTAGAGCATCATGTTATTTAAATATTGTGTAAATATTTTAAATTTAAATGTACAATAAAGATAAACATTTAACTGTATAAATTAAAATTCTTATTTATTTATTTATTTTTGGTTTCTTTTTCTTTTTCTTTTCTTTTCTTTTCTTTTTTTTTTTTAAATTTTGAATAAGATAACCTAAATATCTTATGTAAAAATGCATAAAACATCATGTAAAAAATAGGGGATTTCACCACCAAATGACGTTAAACTAATCAAACTGGAAAACAATTTAAAAATATGTTTTTGCAGTGTTACTAAAAGCAATTTTAAAGTAAATTTAAGATATTATTTCAGAAAAATGGATTAATTCAACTAAAAGTTAAACAAAGTCATTATCTAATCAAACTAAAATTTTTAAAGTGTCTAATATATGATTCTTAACCTTTGATTAACTTGCCGTAACATGTTGATTGTACATGCTTGTTTTTTTTCCACATTCTTCCACTTATTCAAATTAAATTATTTTAATGTAAGATCGGGAACCAGCTAGAAATTTGCTATTATAGCCACCAGCTAACGAAATCTTACATTGGTGCTCAACGGTGCAAAAGGTCTCCATTGAAAAGTTTTTTTTTTGACCGTTCTGAGCTTTTCTTAATTCAAAAATAATTTGTCAAAAAAAGTGTTTTAATAGTCATCAGCAAATTATTCTCTCTTTGCTTGTTTGCTTCTTTTGTTTTGGTTTCATATCGGTTTACCGTAAAGGCAACATATTTTGAATTGCAACTAACTATCTAGGAATAAAGTTAAGGTAAGTTTGAAGTTAAATTAAATAAATAAATAAAAAAAAACTAAATTTAATTGTTTCAATAATTAACTAAAAATCTTCACAGATAAATCTTGTGGTTTCAGTGGTCTTAAATCTTCAGTTACTCGGCTTTTATTACGTTTTAAAAAATTATTAATACATATATATAACTAGAAACTTCTCCTATAACCAATGAAAATTTAATGAAATCTTGTAAAATTACTTGTCTTCAAAATCTGGAAAAATTGTTAGTGTAACTATGTTAATTATATAAATAGAACCTATTAGAAATATGCATCAATATTATTTCTTATTTAGAAAAATATTCTCCTTATTTTCGAAAATATTGCAAAGCAGCTTTTGGAGTGTATTAAACTTTCGTAAAATGCTTTATTGGAGTATTTAAAGCCGATTTTTAATTATTGGGACCTAGGCCCGTGAGAGACGCCAATCAGAGGGGTTTTTCTAAGGTGTCCTACACTCTTAGCCTGTATTCCTGTGAATTTCAAAAAATTCCGAGCGACTAGGCCAACAAGACATTCATTACAAAGAGTAATATTCGAGATGAAAATTAGAGCAAGCGAGAAAGCATGAAAGGTTGGTTGGTTGGTTGGTTGGTTGGTTGGGTTTAACGTCGCACAAGTACTACGCTATAGAAAGCATGAAATAAAATTATAATATGGAATAAGTTATAAGAAATCTACAGATAAATTAGGTTAACTTTTACAAAATATTGTTGCAATTACATATTCTTATTTTAAGACTTTTTAGTCAGAATTCAACTTTGCAATAAAAACTTAACTATAGGTGGTTTTAACGGCGTACTACAGTAACTAAATGTAGTATTTTAAGGTTCCCTCATATTCACATGACATTGTAAGTATAAGTTCTCACATATATCAATTTCTCTATTTATATTCGTTTACTTTAAAGTCCAGTCCCCTACTGTTCGAATCCTAAAAAAGATCTCGCTATGAAATGAAAAAGAAAAAAGAAAAAGAAAAAGGCAAGAAAAAAGACAAGTAAGACGATCTGGAAAATGTTTTAGAACCTGTCACATAAGTAGAAACAAAAATCATATCCACCAGCTGTGCCCTTTGACTGAAACTGTATTTTCTTTCTTCATCTGATAAACAGTGCATTGCAAACATTTATATTTCAAGATTTCAACCAGAGATTTGTGTGTTTCGATATAATTCAATGATATATTTCTCTTTGAATTCACAGATTTTTTTTTTCTTCTTCTTCTTTAAAAAATAAAAAATAAAATAAATAAAAATAAAAATAGTCTCTAGAAGAAATGAAATTTTAGATTGAATACTACGTACTTTTATTTCGAGAAAATATTTCCTAGAAAGATAGACAGTTTAATATCAGACAAAAAGTTAGATTAGCTAGCTTAAAATAACTTTTTGGTCAGACTAACTATAAAATAATTTTCAGAAATTCTCTCATTCTGTGCGCATTTTTTTTTTTTTTTTTTTTTTTTTGTACACTGTGTATAATATATAAAAAAAAAAAAAAAAAAAAAGGAAAAGAAGAAAGAAATCCTTTTCTAAATTTCACGGTAGTCACAAACAGAAATTTTCTCATAAATAAATAAATAAAAATAAATAAAAATGGCTATATATTATTTATTTATCGGAAACTATAAACCGTGGGTTATACAAAAGAAATCTGGTGTGTAGCAGCCACACGATTTCTATTACCCACTACTGTTACACGTATTACGTACTCTTCTTTTGGAGATAATGTGGTCAGAAGACATAAAATTGACGTAACAAATCAGACATTTAACAATTTTTCTCTAACAGCAAACTATTGCATACGTCCTATAGACATACAAAACAGAATTTACATAGAGAGTTAAAAAAGAAAAAGAAATTGGTAGAGCATTTTTTAAAACATTAATTTCTGAGATCTAAAACTGACTTACCTAATCAGGGCATTGTCAGTTTTCACACAGTAACCAAATAATTCATGTGAAAGGACATCTAAAAAGTGGCTTATGTAGCAAGTTTGGGGAAAAAAAAAATCTTTAGAGCCGTTTTGAAAATACTGTCTTAAGGTCCCACTTTTCAATGTTTATTGTAGTTTTCCAATTTTCACCAAAAGTTAAAAATATTATCTGTACACTGGACCTGTCTCAATTCTAGTTTCGTAGTTTCGTTGTTCTATTTTTATTTGTTGTGGAGATATAAGAATTAGAAGATTCAACACACACATACACACGAACCAGTTGCCAAACACCCTTTTTTTTTCTTTTTTTTTAAGACTCAGGAGACTTTAAAACATATAAATCAGATGAAAATTCGATATCGAAATTTTGGACCGAATACTTTCATTACCTATATTCGGGTAATAGAAGTAAAATTAAATAAATAAATAAATAAAACCTGCAGTCCTGCAGTTTTATGAACGGCGAGGCAAATTGTTTAATATACGTTGTTTTAATATACGATAATTGTTTTAATATACGATAATATATTTACCTATACATGTAAATAATTCAAGAAATAATAATTAAGATTTGGTACTAATATTTTACGAGAAAGTTTTTAGCTGTATTAAAATATAAAGCGTAATCCAATTTTAATAACTGTAATCCAGCTGTATTAAATGTAAAGTGTAGTCCAAACAGTTTTCAAACAGATATGGAAATAAGAATTTTTTATATTCTGTTAACCTGCAGTCGTGAAATTTTATGAACGGCGAAGAAAAATTGTAATAGTATCACTAACTATACGATAACATATTTACCTAAATATGTAAATAATTCACGAAATAAAAATTAAGCTTTGGTATGAATATTTTATGAGAAATTTTTTTAACTGTATTAAAATATAAAATGTAATCCAATTTTAATAACTACAATCCAGCTGTATTAAACGTAAAGTGTAGTCCAAACAGTTTTCAAACAGAAATGGAAATAAAAATTGCTTATATTCATAATCTTTTAGAAAAAGGTTTGGACGTAGTAAATTTACATAAATATATTAATTGTATAATAAGCATAATTATGTAATATTATAAATATACTTTCTGACTTTTATTTGTTTATTTGTTAAAAAATAATGCAATCCAATTTTCTTATAAACTTTTGAGGGGGTAGGTAGAAATTTTTAAATATTTTGATCACAATATTTTGGATACGGCTTGTACTAAGAGCACGTTTACATGAAGAGATAAAAACTTACTGTCAGTTGTCTATTTAATTATTAGCTGACTACTTCTAAATTAATATAGACAACTGACAGTAAAATATATTAACTTATGTATGAAATAATTATGTATGAAATAATAATTTTACATCGTTCAAATGTCTTCCAGGGTTTTCTTTTAAGTTTCTTGAAATATGAAATGAGATTTATTAAAAATAAGTTACAGAGACAAGATGGAAAAGAGGACGTTTTATGAGCCTTTTTTTAATTTTTTAATAGCATTTTATGTAACGTAAATATTACTATACAAAACACTTAAAATTATGCTACTGTATTTTTTGATTAAAACTGTACTTCCTACTGTTCAACTTGATTTCACATATTTTAATATTTTACAAAAGATATATTAGAATAAGAATATATTTAATTTTCAGTTCAATATTTAAGCTATTATTTGTTTTACATAGTCGATGAATCTTTTCAACATATTAAAAAAAAAAAAAAATGTTTACAAATTTATTAAACTAAACAAATGTCATTTTACCAAGCAATAACCCGTGTCCTGCGTGAAATTGTTTGCTAAAGTTAAGAATTAAATAATAATAACAATACATTTTTATTAACAAATGCTTAACCCGTTAACGCCCGAATTAATTTTGCAAAATATTATTAGCTGACTACTTCTAAATTAATATAGACAACTGACAGTAAAATATATTAACTTAAACAATTCTTCTGATAGATTTAAATTTAAAGCCTCTACTCATTTATTGACGTTTAGTGTTCTAGCGAGAAAAATTCGAAATAGAATAACTTTATTAATTTCCTATTATATGTTGACAAAGATCTTGAAAGTAAAGTTTTATAATATATATTATTATTCAACTTGATATAAGTTAGTATACCTGGGTAAAAAGCAAATATATGTACGACGAATGAAAAATCATAAAATGACTATCCAAATTATGAAATAATAATTAATAGTAGGCACATAAAACTTTCAGGGATCATTTGAGTGACGCTATAAACTGTCACTAAAAAGTAGAAATCATTCTAAGAAACCACAAAAAATATACATGTCATTTTATTAGCTGTCCTCAAATGAGGACACTGGGCGCTAACGGGTTAATACACCTTAAAATCTAAATTGAAATGAATATTTTCTTGTCATTTGTAATTTATACAGCAGTCACTTAAATCATCTTAAGAATTTCTTGAAAAAAAAAAAAAAAAAAAAAAAAATGGAGAAGTTGAAGTTTTTGAAACGGACAAAATTCATTCTTTTAAATCTATAGCTATCACCACTATGAAACCTTAATTCTCAAAGCATACAAAAAAATTTAGAAGACATCATCCCCAGTAACTACCGTAGCGAATGAGTGAAATGTGAGACCGTTTCTTCCTTTGATATCTTTGATCAAAGGCAAGAGTAATGTTGGATATCTTTTTACAGAATAAAAAAAAAGGTCACGATAATATGAATGTTAGTTGTTTTAAATGGTGTCAGGAGATGTCAGCCTTCTTCTTCTTTTACTATACAAAAAAAGAAAAAAAAAAAAAAAAGAAAGAAAGAAAGAAAAATACGTCTGAAGAAGTATACTCTCAGAAGAACAGTATTTTAACCATATCAAGGGTGAATTGTGCCACAAAAATGTGTGCTAAGAACAGTAATTTATAGTAACAAACTTTAATTTTTATTTAATATTAAATCAGTTTTAACTAATAAAACTATCATAATTTAATTACATTTTTAACAAGTTAATTAACACTACTTTTCAATTTTTTTTTATCTTGTTGGTAAATGCGTGATGCGTGTACGGATTTTCTCTATCACGTCACAATTTCTGGCTATCAGTATATTTGATTGCATATTTCGTCTTACTTGAATGTCCAGCAGTATCAGGAAGGCAAAAAAGAATAATACGTCTTTTTCATCGACCAAACAAATTATACAGTGCTGGCATTGTGTATTGGTGTTGGTGTTAGGGTTAAAGCCAATTAACTACACGAGAGCCCCAAGCGTGGGGGGTTTGACCTACCTGAAGCGGGTCTTTCTCAGGGGTTCTAGCATAAATTTACACGAGTTTCTAAGAAAACCACAGAAAAATCTAAACGGCTGGGTCGGCGAGCGCGAACACAGATCGAACCCGACATTTCGCCTCTACCAACTTCAAGAGCAGAATCTCTCGACCATTGGCCCTGTCATTGAGCAGTCATTAATATAAGTTTTCTCAACTCTTTAGTAGATTTGAAATAAAGATTGTACAAGTATAGTTGAAAAATGTATATTATTGACTTTTATTTGAAATTTCTTGACAATATTACGCAATACGACACTTCTAAGCCTAATTCAGATTCACCATGAAAAAATGCATAAGAAATTATTTCTTTCAAATTAAATGCAAAAAGACTGCTGAGCAGTGTAATTGTTGTATATCTAATATTACTCGATTTACAGCTGGAGTTTTGTATTGAGGAATGGAGATTATACATAAAATAATTCTAAAGACAAATACTTCGGGATAATTTCACTAAATTTTATACGAAGTTAATTTAATTAATTCATTAAAGTTCTCGATAACGATATATTCTTCTTCCTCCTTATATTATGCGAGCAAATCAAATCGGAACGTTATATTTGAATATTTATACGGTCCCTCAAAAACTGCTATAAGAAGGGTCTTTATATGCAGAAAAACGATTTAAAAAGTTTAATGTTTCATAGATTTTGGTCCTAAAATATTTTTTTCTTCCTCTGGAATTACTTGAGAAAGTTTTTCTTAAATGCGTCTGTTACGGCTGAAGGACGATATTAAAATTTAAATTTAAATAGAAATATTTAAATTTCGTAATTTTTACATGAATTCATGTACTGATTTAATATAATAAAAAAATTCTCAATTTTCACAGGAATGAATTATTGATTTAATATAATTATAATATTTACATTCAGCAATTTTTATAGAAATACATTCAATCATTTAATATAATAATAATAATAATAATAGTTAATTTTGTAATTAAAGTCTATCTTATGCTAAAAGTTGAGAAATTGCCAATGAAAACCGATTTCATGGGTCACCCTATCCCTATATTTATTGTTTCAATGGCTGTGGGATGCAAGAAATTGCCATCATATCCACAAGAAACAAAAATACAAATATAATCAGTAATAATATATATATATATTGCGCGAACCTTTTGGAGTGATTTTATTCCTATATTTCTATTTACAAAATTCTGCATATTCTGTTATTTAGAGTGTGCCCTTGTTTGGCAATTTCTTAATTATTTAATTAAGTTTTCTAATACTTGATTTATCATGCTGCATTTTACGTAACTTTCATGTATCATTGTTTATTTAAAAAATATCTTCATGTTGGTTTGAATTTCCTTTTCTTGCATTGTTTTTACATCATATTATTTTTAGCATTTCAATATTACAAATTAATTGCCTCATGGATTCACTTTATTTTGTTTTTAGTTTTGTTAAATAGTGATTCAGCTTTTATCTATAACTAGATTTAGGTTTGCTTATACTTAATTATCCTAGGACTCTTGTAAATATGTATTATGCTATCTGTCTTTTATGATTCAATATATTTAATCTAGATTTCAATTTTTACTGTTATTTAATATTCTCTATTTTTTCACACACACATATATATATATATAGTGAAACTTGAATAATTCGAACTTGTTTAATTCAAAATCCGGATAATTCGAATTTTTTACTCGGTCCCATGAATTTTGTATCAAAATAATGTCAAAAAATCGTGGATAATTCTAATTCTATTTTGGTTAATCCGAATTTTTCATACGATTACCTTTAAAATATTACTGTATAATTTGTTCCCGAGATTTTTCTCAGCTAATATATTTTAACAGTCTTTCAAAAGAAGGATAAGGAAATACAAGAGAAGCCCTTAGCTAGCGCATCAGAAGATATGGTGCATATATATGAACTTCGAGGGGTTTTTTAAATTGAAATTCATGTCTAATGAAGAAGATTCTATTTTTGTATCAAGCCATATGCTATGACACAAAGATTGTACTTAAAGAAAAAATAAAAAATATCTGACTATTTTTAAAAAATTTTTGAATAATTAAGCTTGTAAAAAAGATTGATTTAATGGGGGGGGGGGGGTAGCAGTATTCTTAGATATAAAGTTTATGTGGTAAATCTTTGATCGTAGAGTTTTAAATTTTTATTTTTATTTTTGACCGAATAGTATATGTGATTCGAATTTTTGGATGTTTCGAAATTTTCTCTGGTCCCTTCAACTTCGAATTATCCAAGTTCTACTGTATATATACATAACAAGAGAGAGGGGGGGGGGGAGGGGGGAGCGAAATTCGGTATAAGAAATGAATACATATATTTAATGTAAAAACTAAAAACTATGTGTAAGAAGAGCAAGATCTAAACAAATGATTAAAATAACAATAACAATAAGAAGTATGTACATATATACATATGGGTATTAATAACTTATTTTTTCTATCACACATTAATTATTATCTTAATTTCTTGGGATTACATTTCTTGGTAAATTACATTTGTTATGTTATTTCTGTTTTATTTGTCAGAATTTTGCTTTTATTACATATAGTTATCAGTTCTTTTATATTTATAAATATATGATTAATCCCTGATTTACAAAAAAAGTGTTACTTTAACGAGTCCTGTTGTTGAAATGTGAAGAAAAGTTTACCATTGCATTTAACAGAGTTTATTTTTCAAACTTATGTGATAACAAATATTTCATTCCTTCGTTAAAACCTATAAACGCACTTGCTTTCTTATTAGAATTAGATAATATAACATTTAGATAAAATTTATGTTTTCTTCATTTACATAAAAATTAATAGCTATTTAATAATTGAATATCATTCTCATTATATATATTTTAGCTTGAGTGGATATGCATAGGCATGGAGTGTGCTATTAAGGCGTACGAATATCTTCCGATAGATAACAACACTAAATTTATTTTATTGGTAAGGAAAATTATAGACCACATTTTTTTTTCTTCTTCTTTTCACGACCTATTTAATCATCTCACTTGTCGTGAGTAATATATGGTATGAGAATGCTCTAATATTACATTTTTTTTATTCCATTCCATTCCATTTCGTTGATATTCCCCATCTCCTACACAAATCCCTTTGAGGGATTTTCTCCCACCCTCACTGCCGATTAGAAAGAATTACTTACCAACGTCCTATGATAAAGAAAAATATTATTACAAATAGGATGGACCATTCACATACTGCCTCTTTATATGAATGAATTGCAACCAGGATAAAATATCCTGTCCATAAATCTTATCAGTTGCATTTTTTACAATTCATTTCTATGAACATCCTGATGGAATAAATGATAGAATATCTTCTAAAATTTTCAAAATAACAATTCAGATATATATATATATATATATATATTTTTTTTTTTTTTTTTTTTTTTTTTTTTTTTACATGAAAAAATATGCACAAAAGTTTAGGGTAGAAAAAAAAATATTACATTTAAGCTATAAAATATGAAGCAATGTACTTTAAATTTATGAATCAATTCTGACAACTGCATTTTTCAAATCGATCAAAGCTTAAAGTTTCGAAAAGATATCCAATCAAATATTTTGAATATAAATGAAGGCAAAACCTCAAAAAAATTTTATCATTGCATAAATAAAAATTTATTATAACATTTAAAAAAAAAAAAAAAAAAAAAAAGTCTCCTTTTTTTTTTTATAAAATAAATAAAATACCAATCGCCAAATATAAATAAAAAGTTTATATACGTGCATGTATAAGGGAATCTTTTATACGCGTATATTTTAATCTTTAATTTATCATTATCAAATCAATAATTTTTATTTCTCTCAGATTCTGTAATCGATCTAAATGTAAATCTAGGACATATTTACATTGAATCGATATAGGTCTTTTGATATAAAACTCGATTTCTCGCATTTTATTAATGGTATAATTTCCAAAACTTACAAAATGTTTTGCTTTCTCAAATTTTAAACTGGAAATTTTTTAATTAGCAAGTTCGGGACCCATATTATTATTATATTATTTTTGGGACCCATATTATGATAATGAAAGCAATATTCTAGAACAGGTTCAGACTAAATTTACAAGCTATTTATTTTATAAAAGTCATCATTGCAACTCTCAAGATATGACTTCATATCACCTGTGTAATATATTTGACATACCCAGCTTGAAATCTCGACAAGACATTTTCCATGTGCTATTTTTATAAAAAAAATTATTAATATTATGGTTGATTTCGTTATATAAACTATGTATACAGTTTGCTCTTCTTTAGAACGCTTAGAAAACAGAACTTATTTTTCAACGTTGTTACAAAAATTACGTAGACAATTTCTTTTTATACAATTTTTATAAACATTTCAACAACGTTATAGTAAACTTGGATATTTTTAATACGTCCTTTATTATTTTTAAGGCTAGGTGTTCCCTACATTAAATTTCTTAAATACGTATTTTATAGTGCCTTTGAGTTTTTGCTTTGTTTTCATGCAACACTGTAATTGAAATAAATTTGCCTAGTGTGCAATTTTATTAAATAAATAAATCATTTGAATTTGTTTAGATTACAGAATTTTTCAAAGACTTTAAAAAGAAAAAAAAATCTAAATGAAATTTTTTAATATAAATGAACGCAAGACATCGTAATTTTTTTTTTATAATTACATGAATGAAGAATGCATTTAAACAATTTTGTCGATATATACATTCTTCATTGCGATGCATAAAACACATAAAATTGTGTATATAATTTCATATATATATATTTATAAATATAAAATATTACTCATAATCATAATGTTTACGAAACTTATGAAATATTTTCTAAAATTATAATTTTTCATTATATCCGTATGATTTAAAAGCTATTGAACAGATGCAAATAATATTTTTCTTACATATATTGCGGCATCATTGAAAAGTGGATTACTGTTACTGATCGACTAGTTTTACGCATAAGTAATATTTTTTATTTAATTATTTTATTTTATTTTATTTTTATTCATTAATTAATTTATTTTTTTAATTGTAATTGCGAATTTTTCTGAAAGTAGCTGGGAATTCAATGTTATATGTAATCTTTGTTATTTAATCAATATTGGTACTGCATATGGGAAAAAAAAAAAAATTCATTGCATTGAATATGGATTTTATAAAATTAATTAAGCATGACCCTTCTATATATATATATATATAAATTCATTTTAAAATTAATTTTAAATGAAAGACTTACAACAATACCACTCATCTTCTTATAAAGCCATTTTCGCAAACAATGATCTGTGTTTATTCGTGTTTTGATTTTATTTGTTTCTGGAAAATATGTCAAAAAATCAGTATATTCGGTCTTTATTACATCTATTTCAATTCAAGGTAGTTTTTTCTTGAAGGTTCATGTTGTGATTTTATTTTTTCTTGAAGGTTCAAGTTATGATTTTATTTTTTCCGGAAAATATTTCAAAAATTCGGAATAAATTCTGTCTTTATCTTATTTCAAGGTAATTTTTTCTTGTAGGTTCGTGCTATCATTTGATATTTTGCTAAAATGCTTATAAAATACAGAAAATCTACATTTCTTTCCTCAATGCTAAGGGGATAGCACTTGAAAACGTCTTATAGCATTTTCAGCTTTTCAGTTAAAACTCAATCTTATTTTGCTTTGGTCCGAAATTATTTTGCTCATCTCAAAGTAGAAAGGTTCTTTTCATTAATAAAATTTCTATTATTTCCCCTTAAAATACTATCCTAAAGTAATCCTTCTTTCCTTGAGCATCAAAATATACGGCCCTGTATTATATTTCACCAGGTATTGTAGTCTAATAAATTAAATTAAATAATATTATTAATCTTAAAAAGTTAAATCAATTAAAGATAACTTGTTACTTTGTTTGGACTGTGTATGTTTCTGTGGTGATTTATTTGACTGACTATTCTTCGTTCTCATTATTTTCTATAATTATCAAATGGATTATATATATACATATAGATGGGATTTATTCTTAATCATCTCTATTTGTAATGTTTTTTCTTAAAATTTACTTTTTTAGGTAATTATCACCGGAAATTTTCTGAACTACTTTTTCGGTGCTATGTTAAATTTAATATATATATATATATATATTCTAATCAATTAAGTGAAATAATAGATTGTTTCTAAGAAGTTACAATTAAAGCAAAACTAAATATTTCATTTGCTCACAATATTTAAAGTATTTATTATATTTTGTTATGAATAATACAAATTATAGATGTACGATAACTTTTATTTTAAATATATAATATTAAAGTTAAATACAGGCTAGAATTTATTTTATTAGAATTTTTATATTAAATTGTAAAAAGTAACTCTGCTTAATGCAGATAAAATTACGAACATTTATTTAAGGGAAAAAAGAAATATAAATAAGTGGTCTGTGAAAGTTTAATTTATCGGTGTAACAATAGTTTCTCAATAAAATTGTATATTTCAATTAAAGTAACGAGTTAACAAATTTACATAATATATATATATATATATATATATATATATAATTAACTTATTTATTTTATTTTATTGTTTATATTTTTATAGGTTTATAAATTGGTAGATTTAAAGAAAAAAAAAGATTGATGAAATAGTTCACAGTATGATCAGTAATGTATCGCTTTTATTACTTCACCAAAATAAGAATTATTTTATAATTCTCGATTATTTAAAAAGGGATTAACTCGTCAGCTGAAACTCAGTTCTCACTTTGTAATATTTTTTATTCTTTCATTACAATTCACTAAAGTAGTAAGAAACAAAAGGGAAAGAGAAAAAAAAAAAATATCTCCCAGGAGATGAGAAAAAAGAGGAAAAGAAAGCCCATCAAGAAAGTATTCGTGTTCTTATCGGCAGAAAAAAAAAAAAAAAAAAAAAAAAAACTTTAACTTAGGATATCACGTGTTCACTTTCACTTGGCTGCTTGTTCTTTGAGACATTTCTATTACTTTGTTATTTCTCAATATTGCGCTCGAAAAGGGACGTGACATTTTTACTTTTAGTTTCGTTTTTGTTGTTGCATTTGTTAGGTTCTGAGTTTCATATGTCGTCAAAGTTATGAGAATTTTTTCGGGGGCTTATTGTTTGTTGCGTTTATTAATGATTTTTTTTCTTCTTCTTCATTTTAGTCCAAGGTTGCAATAAAATGATCAATTTCCTTCCGTTTCCGGTTTCACGGGAAATATCAAATCATAAGGAACTATGCGAATGATTGCTCTAAACAAAGTTGTATTTTCAAAGTAGCTGTCGACTAATGTTTAACTGGACAAAAGAAGCTTCGTTGTGTATTAATTATATGATTTTTTGTTGAAAGAAACATCATAAGAAATAGAGAAACAATGATGCATTAATTTAATAGTGATGTCTTTCATCGGCTTAAAAAATAATTTAATTATTTCAATCACTTTCAAATAAAACTAATAATATTTTCATATCATAACAAAAGCAAGAATGTCTTGATTTTGCCTCCAAGGTGTCCCCAAGGCACACCTCCAATGTGTGCACGTGTTTTGCATCTGAAGAAGAAAGGCTATGTCCTTTCGAAACCGGTGCTTCCATTAATTTCATGGTGTGTGAAGAAGTTTTTAAGTTTAAATACTGATGGTACACCAGTTCTTTAATTTAGTATTGTGTTAATTGATCTTGTCGACGTTTAATTGACCTTCGGTGCCTTTTTTATGCGTTGCAATAAAATGTACCGAAAAACTTGTGTTGAAAGGTTATAAATAGGAAACTTTGTAAACAAACACCATAATTTGTAAAAACTCGCAACAGTTGTTTTGGATCAAAGCAATAACACGATCCTTCATCTGCTGAAAAAAAAAATATATTCGCTTTTATTCACATGAAGAAAGGTTGCACTATAAATTTGTACCAGAACAATTGTTGTGAGTTTTTGCAATTTACAGTGTTTGCTCACAATAATTTTATTATATATATACTAGCAAAGACCTGGTTCGGGAACGAACCGAATTCTGAATGCGGGAAATTTTTTTAAATCAAACTCGAAATGTGCAAAACTCGGCCTGATGCTGCCTGCGTTCCAATAGATCAAAGTTTGTTAACGAAACCATTTTTTAATTCATGAAATCAATTAAGGTAAGGTAGTGAATCAACGAAGGCTTTTCTAGCTTCACTGGTCACTATATTTAAAGGAAACTTTTTTCTATATCGCTTTAGAAACAAAAATAAAATTTATAGAAATCATGAAATTGCTTTAAAGCCCGCTTTGGTTTCCCGTTGGTTTATGTTATTATTATTATTATTATTATTATTTTCTTTCTTTTCTTTTCGTTTTCCTTTCCTTTCCATATTTACTGAATTCGATTCTTTGTTTTTGAATATCACGTGATTGAGCAGATGACTATTTTATTTATTTAACGTTCATTTATATTTCCATTAATTTTTGGAACTCTCGAGCAACTTTGCCTAAATTGTTTTTTTATTTTTCGGGTGAAAACATATTTCATTTTATGTTTTAAAAAAAAAGTATATATATATATATATATATATATATATATATATATATATATATATATATAATTTTTTTTTAGCAACAATTAGAATTTTAAATGTCCACATTTAAAGCTTTTACCAGGTTATTATTTTCAAATTTTAACTAATTTTAAAAAATCTAATCAAAATTTCGTTACAAATAAGGTGCCAAATGAAAGGTGTATTTTTTCTGAATCCGTCGGTTTAATTAACTTATCGATCGGACAATTAGATATTTTTTTTAATTATTTAAAGTATGAAAAGCTGGTGATAATTTTTTAAATTAACTAAAGTATGAAAAGCTGGTGGCAACAACACACAGACAAACAGAAGAAAATCTCTCTTAGCC